>JAOPJI010000092.1:2181236-2191589 GCA_027122695.1 Merluccius productus
CTCCTCTCTCTCTAATTAATACGTACTGTCATCAGGCGTGACAGTGTGACAGTGATTTATGTCTCTTTGTCGCTGTCACAACAAAAGCATTTGTAAATACACATATACAAATCAGTGCAATGTGTGCGCAAAGATAATAAGCACAACCTTGGTTTTATTTCCTACATACTAATATATATATCTATATATATACATATATATATATAGATGTACACACTTGAGAGTTAGTCATAACAACCCACTGTGAAAAAAAAACTAATGAAGAGGAAACTTTCCTGCCACGATCACGGTGGAAAATCAACATTATAACTTGGTGCTACAGAGTTATGTGAGCTACCACTCCGGCGAGGGCACCCCGGCTCCGCCGTCTTGATTGGAGTGGCTCTTCCAGCGTGTTATTAATTGGACAGTGGGGAGTTGGGCCGGTGTCGGACGCCCGACGTCCTTGAGAGGACACAAGGAAGTCCTCTGCATACACGCGCATGTCCCCGCAGTCACCGACACGCCGTCCTCCGTCTCCGTCCCCGATCTAATTCCCCGAAGCCCGGCGATATTAAGTCACTCTCATGCAAATCAGCGGGATGTCGCCGTAGAAGACGAACAACTCGCATCGGTCTCTTTTCTACCATTGCTATTATTTTGTTGTTGTTGCATAATTTAGCAAATGGCGGTATTCTTAGTGCCCTGTCAATATATTATGATGTATCTATGTAATATATATGCATATATGTAAAATATGATATGTTACGTCCACTACACTCATTAATTCTGCTCCAAAAACAGAACAGGGGGTACTTTTATTTTGGAACGCCAATTATTTGTCTTATTTGCTTATCATCCCCGCCCCCCCCCACACACACCCTGTAGTGTGGCCGAACGATATTAACGAGACATTGAGATAAATCGTCTGATATTTGAAACCTTAAAAGCGTATTTTCCCTTTTAACCCTTTCAGACGTCATTGTTTTCATTGTTAAACATCCTTTGGTACCTTAGTGTAAATTATGAATCATATGTGTCTTGGACTAATCGACACCGTTTGGTCTTGAAATGTGTGGCAGGTGATCTAATTATCACCTCGGTGGATAATATCCATTTGGAGCGCGAAGGTCATGTTTGTGTATGTGGAGGTATGTGTGCTTTAAACACCTACGTCACATTTTAACTTGTAATAATAACACTACAGAGGATCACAAAGGAAGGATCGTATTTCAAAGCACCTCTATAATCACGCGGTCCAAAAAACACGAAATGGCCGAGATCGACAAAAAGTGAAAAGCCGAGGAGGGTCCGGTTTTGAAAATCGGTTGGCTGGCTTCACGATATTTTTGTGTTTTGTGTAGTTATCCTTACAAATCATGAATAATCATCTCTCACAAAATATCCCCATAGTTCGATGTAAACCGACAAAAGAACCGAACACTAACCTATTTTCCGTTCGTTTTTTTCCGGTTTCGCCCGTTGAAAGAGAAACAAGACAGCAAAGTTCATAAAGGTCTGTTGCGGCGGTCCCCCCCCCCCCCCCAAGTCAAAGGGAAACAGGGTTTGTCATAATGGCATACTAATGGGGACAAAACATAAAACACAAACAGACTAAACTATTTCACCCCTCTTCTGACAGAGCCGCCCAGCAGGGGTGTGCGCGCGTATGTGTGTGTGTGTGTGTGTGTGTGTGTGTGGGGGGGGGGGGGGTTTAGCTGTTCCTCTACCACCCTAGTGTTGGCAAACGGCTCACATAATGATCCGCCGGCCCCCCCATTGTGACTATGACAGGCCGAGCTCCTCGATGGCTTTCATGTGTTAAGCCCTGGAATGGGCTTCAGTGGAAAACAAAAACCATCTGATGATGATGATGATGATGATGATGATGATGAGGATGGTGGCGGTGGCGGTGGTGGGGGGGGTGACGGGGCCAGGTCAACTTTTCCACTCGCTATCCATGAGGATTTCGCCTGTGTGTGTGTTTCTGTGTATATATTTTGTGTGTGTGTGTGTATTCATTTGTGTGTGTGTGTGTATTTCTGTGTGTGTGTGTGTGTGTGTGTGTGTATGTGTTTGCATGTGTGCACGTGCATTTGTATGTATATGTGTGCGTATGCATGTATATGTATAATAATATCTCAATGTGTGTGTGTGTGTGTGTGCAGTGTCTATTGCCGGGGTGTTAGCCTGACAGCGGTGCTGAGTTGCATCAAGGCCTCTGTCGTGTTGGGACACAGAGTCCTGTTGAAGAGAGAGAGAGAGAGGGAGAGAGGGGGAGACAGAGAGAGAGAGAGAGACAGAGACATAGACAGAGAGAGAGAGAAGGCTGCTGTCAAGCTCGTTCTCCCCTCCTCGCCTCGCGCTGTCGGGGCCTATGGCGCGCGCCGTGACACTCAAACGCCGCTAAATGAGCGCTGATGCGGCGGCCGCTGATGTGTTGTGCCATCCGCCGTTTGCCTCATTCATAACTTATGATGTTACTCATGCTAATGGCATGAGTTTTTTTTTTTTTTTCTCGGTACACCGCAAACTAATCACACGTGATCGGTGGAAATCAAAATGAATAAAGCAATTCCCCAAAGTTGTGCTGTCGTTTCCCGTTTCCGCGCGAGGAGTTGAAGTTATGCCGGCTGGAAGTCAGAGGTTTTGAAAGCCGCTTGATCGCGGCCCAAAATCAAATCTAAACTTCCTCCTCCGACGGCGTCTCTCTCTCTCTCTCTCCAACAAGAAAAAAGCGGGTTTTTATGACTTTGGAGAATTAGTCAATAATGTTTCATTTGGATCAAGTATGTCCAACAGCAGACAGACTTTGAAGCAGTTAGCATGTGATGCTAATGAAGCAGATCATGTCACCATGACTCATGGAGGCAGAGCGTCCTAAATGTCAGCCTTTGGTCGTATGCAAATATGAATTTTTGATCATGTTTGTGTCCTTTATGTATTTTTTTTCTCTCTTTACACTTTGAGAACAAACAAAGCGACTCCATTAGAAGTTGATGCTAATTTACAATAATACATTTCCGCGTATGTATGGTTATTAACGACGACTAATTACGCTGCGAACATTTAGCAGCAAAGTAATTTCCATACGGCATAAATATTTTACTAAATTCTATCGGCCATTATTTTCTATAACGCCCGGGCCTTTATTGTCGGTAGAAATCAATCTAGAGCAGTAGTTTTATAACTGTAAGGCCCTCCGTATGTTGTGCACACAAACATATTTCCTTACATATTATACACTTTAACTGTGATATTCATTCTTCTTTATGTCCTCGTATTCTTATTAAAAGGGAAAAAAAGAAAAGTAGCCGTGTCGTTATGTCCTAGTTAAGTTGAGATTTTCATTTCATCTTCGGGAGGAAAATTACAAAAACTATTTCATCACTGAGCATTACGACGTGCGATTTTATTGCTCGCACACCGCAGCCTCGCTTTAATGTTAACCCCGTTGTGATTTATATTCATATTTACAAGCCCCTCAATGAACGCGTATTTACAACATGTTTTTTATTTACAGCAACTACAGTAGGTTTAACGCACGGTGTCTCGTAAACAACACCCAAATAATAAAACGGCTCTGTTGTCGTCGTCGTCGTCGCAGCTTGCAAATTATAACTCATTCAATGCAACTTTATTTATACACGTGTGTGTGTGGAAGGTGGTGGGAAGTGTAGGAAGCGCAGCTCGGTGTAAAGTTTGTGTACCGGCTCTCCAGTATTTCATCATTACTTTTACTATATTTCAATGGTTTCAGTGTTCAGTGATCATTTTGGGGTGGCACAGAAATCACTATTATACATATTAAACATCAAAATGTGTCTTAACTAGGAAATAAGGGGCTGTTTTAGGCACCTATAACACGTCACTCGACATCTTACCCTAGCCATCCATGCTGTATACCAGAAAGGATAACTACACCTAGAAATGATGTTGCACTAAGAAACTTGTTCTATTGACATCCTTGCTGTTAACGACAGCAACCGTGAAATATTGTTGTTTTACTTTCTACGGACAAATGTACTTGTTGTAAGTCGTTTTGGACAAAAGTGTCTGCTAAATGCAATCCTAAATGTAAATGTATTCGGTGTATCCAACGTTGTTTTCTTTTTCCTGCATGTGAAGTAACAAGGAAGCTGACACTATAGGTAAAGTCCATGTAGTATTACTACTGCACTGAGAGCAGATGTTCAGCTCAGAATCAACATACACACAAAAATTCAGAATCTCAAAATTCAGCAAAAATATTTTAGAGGAAATCACAATAGCCCTTAAATGACATTAAATGACATTAGAGGCCTTGCACACAATGTTGGTATGGGGTTCTTCCAGCATGGCTGCCTGTAACCATTAGAAACCATTTTCAAAATAAAATTCCTAATTTCTGTGCAGCGGTAGAGTAGGTAAGACATCTGAGAAGCATGACATCACTGCTCCACTGCGACTTGTTTACAAGCACCGGTAATCGGACGCCAAATTAATACATTCATATTGGTGTATGGTATATCTCATATCAACACACAGACATTGTTGTTTTGCACATTTCTTCCAAGATGGAGGATAAATGGGCTTTCTACGCATTACGTGAAAAAAGGCCTTTATTGTGTACAAACTGAATTCAAGTTTAGTTGAAGAGAATTCAACAGTTTAATGTAATGATGACATTATTGAATGTATAGCTTAGACCTTGATCCATTGTGGATAACCTGCTGAAATAAAGTGAACGCGTGCTTTAGGACATTTTAATGGACACATTTTGCCATATTAGGGCCTTATAATGAGGTGGACATCTCTTCAAACCGTTTCATGAATTCAACTGGAAAAAAAATACAATTGTCATCACTATTTTATCAGTTTTTGAAAAAAAAAACCTGAATCTATCAGCAGTATTGGGAGATTGAACAGAATAATAAAAATCTTTCCAAGTCTTTCCTAATCGAAATGTTTCATTCAGGAGCTCTTGATGTTAGGTAACCACTGCTTTCATCGCCGGCGGAGTTTAATTTGAAGTGAGTTATGGAAATTAAAAAGCTAGCCCGTGCGCTGACCCGTCAATCAATGTTTTTTTTTTCCATATGGCGAGCTCCACCGCAAAGGTGCTGACAAGAGTAAGCCCATTTGATCCAGGATAGCACAAAAAAAAAAAACGACCTGGACGGTCATCAGAAATCCTTCGCTTCTCGGCGAGACGGCAAAGTGCTACCTTGACAGAACCAAGCTATCGCGCGGCTATCTCCCCGCGCATCGTTTAACCATCACCATTCCAACTCATTTTCGATTTTCAAGCCGGGAATGTTTTTCATCTCATCTAAAACTTATTAAAACGACTTTTTTACCTTTTTGTTCATTGAGTAAGGAGGGGGCCAGCTGGGAAGGTGACACCATGAAACAATCGAGCTATTAACAGATACGCAATCTGCAAGTTCCTGCAAAAAAATATTATCAAATCTGTGTTTCATAAAAGTAAGTGACGGAGGGGCCTCGGCGGAGGCAAGTCACTGTGTCTCTACTCAGCACCTCCGACTAATCCGCTAGGGGGAAGTCTATAAATAGACATCTGTCCGACAGATTTTTACTTTTCACCGAACACTTTGCAGACTCGTTAGAAAATAGGCAGAATGAGCGGCGATGCTCGAGATAAGACGCTGAGTTACAGTTTCACTAAATTGTTCTGAAAACACTCTTTAATTACTCTTTTTTCACATTAAGGGCGGATTCGTCGCGTCATTAATCGACCGCTTTAACTATTTTAATCTTGCTTAACCTTTGTTTCTGCTTGTTTTGTGCTACCATTACGTCTGCCCATTCTGAATATACTGCACTCTCTATCTACGCCTGGAGTGTCTCCTTGCCCTTTAGATGTGCTTCGAGTTAGGGGGGGGTGTGAAGCCCTAGCTGTGATTAAGAGATATACAAATATGACTGACTCGATGAATACACGAACACGACGACACCTGGATGCTGAAGGACGCGGGAAAACATGATCCTGTCCTATAAGGAGACACCCTATGCACTTCACTTAGAGAAGACATTGAAAACCTTTACTGTTTTGATTTAACCAATAACGTCGGTCCCCGAGAGCTCCTTAAAATACAGACGAGAAGTTGACGGTCACACACACACGCACGTACGCACACACACACACACACACACACACACACATACCACAACATCCATGCAAAAAGATGAAGAGGTGGAAGCATTAACGACCGAAAGGAGCAACAGTGTGGAATGAGCTTCTGCTAAGTGCTTTCATAATGAATTGAGTACCTTAACCTTAACACACCAGCCTTGTTTCTTCCTGAACTCTGGGAATTAACATATTCAAACAAATAACAAATCCGCGCTTTTACTCTGAAACGAAGCAAATGACAGCGTTCCAATGAAAGCATCTAATACAAGAATCCCAAGTTATTTGGCGAGCGCTAACCACACACACATGTTGGCCCAGTTACCAGGAGGCTCCTAATGGGTCATAATACTCCATAATACATGCATACAACAGTTTTAAGGAGTCAGCCTACGCCGGCGTCATAAAGAATACATGCACCTCCCCATTGTGACTGGTGCATGCATTCAGCTACAGGGGAGAGATGGGAAATGTGCTGATGTGAAAGAAAAAAAAAAAAAAACCCCGCTGGAAATATAATAGTCCAGAAACGGCGAAGCCTCATTCACTTGTCTTGAATTGAGTTTTATAGGGTGACAGTCTTTTCGATAAGAGCACTACTGTAGTAATCTCGCCGGCACATCTCAAAATGTGTGCGACTCAAATATAAATCTGATTATCCCGCCGTGCCGTCGTCGCAAAGTAACCTCCGTTTGCTTTTCCAGACTAAATATGTTAATGAGAGCGCTCGGGATTGTTAAACGGCGTTATAAGGTTTCGATGTTTCAGTTAAATTAGGCTTTAACAGCGTTTCGTATATTTCAGCTCCTCAGAGGAACCACCTTTGTATTTATTTCCCTCCGTTCACCGCAGACTTGAACTCTCCTGTTACTCAAGTTAAGTGCATGCTACAGGTACAGGTGGAGGTAAATAAATATGTAACGTCGGGGAGATACAGGAGGAGCTGGGGCTGGATCATAGGTGGTGCTGACAGAGAATCAAATCCAATATCACCTCGCCACCTCCGCAGCTACGCCTGAAATACTGCCTTTGGCGGACCCCGCCGCTTTCTCCCCGTCAATAACGTCGTTTTAGTCCACGGTAGACCCGTTCTACTTCATACGGAGAGACGCTCTACTCCATATCTCTCGGTTCTACTCTTCTCTACATCTACATCATGCAACTAAACATATAAAAAAACACATCAACTGACAACGCCTGTAGCTATTTTAAAAAGTTGCCTGACCAATGACAGACATCGAAAGTGGAAAGCAATCTTGCCGTTCTCTCGTCTTGTCCTTCACTTTTTTTTTTTTTGCGTTCCCCAGGCGACGCTCCTCACTGCAGTTTGCTAAACGCCAAATCCATGTGTGGAAGTTGACAATGCTACTTGTATACTTATATATATACTATAGTCGTAGTTCAGCCTTATGCGTACCATCTCTTACACATGCTCATACGCTCAAATTCAATTATTTTACGTTCATACACAACCATGTTTTTATTTTTAGACTTTTTGTGTGTGTGTGCTATAAAATAAAAACACTGGTATTGTTTTCTTTTTTTTGTTGTTGCTTTCTCTCATTGTTGTTGTTGTTGTTGATCTATTTTTGACATTTTGGGAGGTGCTTTTTATAAGCCCCATATCGGGTTTTTTAACCTCTCCCGCACTTATATTTACGCTTATATTTACACTATACTTGTTTTATTTCAGTTTTTTTGTAATTGTCTTTTCTTATGGTGCAAATAAATAAATACAAAAAATACAAACACCATATACTAGAAGACCGAAAAGACTCTGAAAAGACTAAAGTCTGACACCCTCTCACATCTAAGGACAATATGTCATTAAGTCACAGAGCTTTCAGTCACGTTAGACGATATGATTTCAGCAAAGACTGGTTCACTATTTGCAAGACTACAACTGGAGCTTTATTCTGCGATCATCCCCCGTCGTGCTCCTGGTGGAGATTCATAGGAAGAAAAACTGTTGAACAATGGAGCAGAAACAGAAGCAGCTATTGGCCACAGCTGCCTGTGTGTGTGTGTGTGTGTGTGTGTGTGCAGTGTGGTTTTTCTCAGTTTTTCTGAAAAACCAGCCAAAAAGAAGAAGAGAAGACACCTGGGATTTCTAGGGCTGCTGCAATTTCTGTCCACCTTTTTTTCCTTCTCCACTCTATCGTGGTACAAATGGGAGGACGCGTCAAAAAGGCACAAGGCACTCTTATTCACTCCACAACCGCGGTTCCTCCTTCCTCTCCACAGTCCGAGAGGACCGACTCGTTCACCTGTTCTCGTTTGGAAACGGGAGAGAGCGCTCCTATTGGTTGTTGACGATGTTCACGTCATTGAACTTCACTATATAAGTATGAGCCGAGACTAGAAACGTACGATAATATAAAACAAGTTTGATTTAATCGGAACGCCAAGATGAGAAAAAGCGCGGACTGAGTTTATGACCACCTTATATCGACACGATCGGGAAGACATTGGAAATGTTCGGTTCAGTTCAGTCAACTTTATCGTCAAATATGCGGCATGCCCGACATATAGCACGGATGAAACTACAGTCCCCTCGGACCCACGGTGCAAACAAGCAATATATACTAAGAATACAATAACAAACATAACAACAGTAACAATGACAAGGTGAGGTAGTAGTTGTAGATAGGTGTGTTCTCATTGCTGCTATTCTAGTAATCTAGTTATATGTACTATTATATGCACTTTAGGCTGCTGCTGGTCAGGAGGGGGGTAGAGACCTAAGATTTTTGCTCTTGCATTATATGTAAATATGATTTGAGATGCAACTTCAATAAAACTGAACTGAACCGAACTAGTGCAAATACAATAAACACAATAAAGTGGAGTGTGCAGCCCTGAGTCAAATGTGCAGAAATGTGCCTGCAACAGTGAAATCGCTTGAAAGGTCATAGTGTAGTCTTAGTTTAGTCTTATCGTAGTCTTAGTTTAGTCATAGTATAGTAGTAACACAGTGTAGTTGAAGTACAGTTGAAGTAGTCAAAGTGTAACAGTCAGTACTGTAGTACTGTACTTGTCCATGTCCCTACCTGTCTATGTAGGTCAGCATGGTGCTGGGGAGCCAATCACAGCTGAGCGTGGGTACAAGCTAAGGTCAGCAGTAACGTCTACTACTGCAGTAGTAGACTGGCGAGGGAAACATTTGCAGAATACATTCCTGAATGCGATGGAGGCGGTGTGTCCATGATGATAGTGTACTGAAGAGAAAACAACGTGTTACTTATCCCTGGAGTAACTCTGGTGCTTCTCATCAACACAGCAACACATCGGTGATCCCGTTTCTCCGCTTTCCTTCTGTGAGAACAATTCTCTCATTCGGTTCACAAGTCCTAATTGGCCGTACAACGAATTACTCATACATCCTTAATTTGATTGATTTCCTTCACGCTTTGCTCCCATTTGGACCGGCCTGAGAGGAGAGAGTTTTTGCGAGAAGCCGGCGAGGTTATTTAGCTGCGTCCGTGTGCGAAAACCTCCACGAAATATACCGGTATTAACACAAATATAATAACTATAATATCTACATTAACGACTGGGAAGTACGTTAGGATGTTTAGGCAGCTGGGGAACGGCTGGGATAAGCGCTAAAACAAATACCTTCATAAATATCCTCATCGTTTGACCGCAACGTAACAAGAGATTGCAAGTAGAAAACACGGATATTTGCGATTGTTTTACCGGCGATAAAAGCCACGATAATAGTAAATATGTAATTACGTCTCTATACATAATTACTACACATTTCCACTGAACTGGATCCCGGATGCAAGACTCTCTGTTGTCTCTGTTGTGTTGCACAAACAGGCAGAACACAGACGTAGCATTTATGCCCGCGATGCATAATTCATGCCGGTGTTTCGGTGTTAATAATTCATCAGCTAAACAAACTATTTTTCAAAAGCACAACAAAGCCCCCCGTTGAGGGATATTACACGAAAGGCACGCGGAAAATAAATACAACGGGGGATTTTGTAGCTCTTAAACCCCCCGAAACACACACACAAGATATATACTTCATGATTCACATCGCCCGTGAGTCGCACCTCCAGAACCAAACTCTGAGAAAGGCTGCGGTGGTTTTTCCCGGTCTCCCTATCTGTAGGATGTTGATGTCCACCTTTTCAAACCACTATTCAGTAGCATGAAAGGAAGAAGAAGAAGAAGAAGAAGAAGAAGAAGAAGAAGAAGAAGAAGAAGAAGAAGAAGAAGAAGAAGAAGAA
>JAOPJI010000092.1:2649836-2671133 GCA_027122695.1 Merluccius productus
GGGGCACAGAAATAGCTTTTAGCACACTATTCAGTGTGGGGTCCTTGAGGGACCAAGGAGGCAGTGCTTCGTGAACGTGTCGCTGCCCAAGAAGACGCGCAACAACGGCACGCTGTACGCCATCGTGTTCGTGCACCAGGCGGGCGTGACGCCTTGGCAGGACCCCAAGCAGGTGCACCTGGTGGCCCAGCTCACCACCTACATGGTGCCCAAGCCGCCCGAGGTGTCGCTCATCGCCGCAGAGGATGACGACGCGGACGCCGGTGGCGACAACGACAACGCTAAGGTTAGCTAGCGGCTAGCTGTACATTTTACATTTAGGGCATTTAGCAGACTCCTTTGTCCAAAGTGTCTTACAATAAGTACATTTGTCGGTAGAAAGTAAAACGACAATATATCACTGTGGGTACCTGTAAGTGTAGCATAATTGCTAGCTTTAGCTATTCTTTCTAGCATGCAGCAGGGATAGCTAGGGGAAGATGCTACACATACGTGTGTGTGTGTGTGTGTGTCTGTAGAACCGTATTCGGTTCCCAACACCATAAGTACTGTTCACTATTTAGTTATTGAGTAGGTGCTTTTATCCAAAGTGACTTGCCGTGACTTTAGATACAGGTCATTCATTAATCACCAGACCATAATAGTCCTGAGGTCCCGCCCCCTTTACTACAGGGACAATGGATCTGTAGGATATGTCTCCATAGTACAGTAACTATACAGTTATGTTGGTAGACAAACTGTGTCTGTGTTTTACATACATCTGTGGCGGTTTTTTGATATCAGGAACCGAAAGCCGCAGCTGCGCAGCAGAGCGTTCCCCATGGCAACCCCGCGGCAGGGGGCGGAGCCGGGGGAGGGGGAGGAGGAGGAGCCGCCGAATCGGACAACCCGGTCTCCCATTGGCGCTCCCGGCTGACGCTCAACATCGTCAGCGACCACTTTCTGTTCGATAAGGAGTCCCTGCCCAGCGACGTGCACCGATACCTCCGAGTGTGAGACGCATGCCCGCACACACACACTCATACTGTATACGTACACACACACACACTCATACTGTATACGTACACACGCACACACTCATACTGTACATGTACACACACACACACACACTCATACTGTACACGTACACACGCACGCGTTACGACCGAACATACACAATTATAATTGCATTATGCTAATTTCCCATCTGGGATTGATAAAGTACATTTTATCTTTTAAGATCTTTATCCTTTCATATATTCTGCTTTTAGTAAATTGTAATTTGTATCTGTGTGTGTGCGTCTCGCAGTTTCCCGAGTGGTAAGAAGATGGTGTATCTACCTCTGCTCTTCGTGGACGAACTGAGCAACAGAGTCAAGGACCTGGTGGTACGTCAAAGTTACTACTTTTCAGAAAACTTTAAGTGTTAACAGTCTGTATATGTCTGTTTTTGTTCAAACAAGTCGTGTGTGCGTGTGTGCGTGTGCATGTGCGTGTGTGTGCGTGTGTAGGAAATCAACAGCACCACAAAGGAACTCCCACTGACTATAAACTACGAGTCCATCTCCCTTGGGAGGCTGAGATTCTGGATTCACATGCAAGACGCGGTTTATTCGCTGCAACAGTTTGGTATGTAAACACACACGCGCGCACACACACACACACACAGCTCTACAGACGTGTGTAAACATTGAGACCGCACACACAAGAAACCGCAATTAATAAACTAGAAAAACTTGTACAGAGTCACAGCAGACGGTTATGAGGCATCCCCTTCAACTAAAAACCCTTCATTTGTTCTCAATTCAATAGTCCGCCATTTTTCACTCTCAATTCAATTCAATTCAAATTTACAAATATGCAAATTTTATTTGTATAGCGGCAATTCATAACAGAAGTTATCTCGGGACACTTTTCAAATAGAGCAGGTCTAGACCGAACTCCTCAGGAACACGCATACGCTTATAACGCAAAAAAATTGTTTCTTTTTGCCCTCAGGTTTCACGGAGAAAGATGCGGACGAAATCAAAGGGATCTTCGTCGACACCAACCTGTATTTCCTGGCGCTCACCTTTTTCGTCGCCGCCTTCCACGTGAGTCTCTCTGACGAACGCGCGATTTAAAAATAAAAATAAACACACTTAAAAACGAGTTATAAAAGCTAGCCGTTCGTGGACGTACCACACAAGACTCTGTCTTGCGTGTGCCGTACTTTCTTATTCTTTTTTTCCTAACACAAGATATCTAATATAGTCCTGTTGTCTGTCTCTCTGTTTCTGTCTCTGTCTCTCTCTCTCTCTCTCACTCTCTCTCTCTCTCACACTCTCTCTCTCTCTCTCTCTCTCTCTCACACTCTCTCTCTCTCTCTCTCTCTCTCTCTCTCTCTCCCTCCAGCTGCTCTTTGACTTCCTGGCGTTTAAGAACGACATCAGCTTCTGGAAGCAGAAGAGAAGCATGGTGGGAATGTCGAGTAAAGCCGGTGGGTCACTTCCTCTCGTTCTTCATTTCTTTGTCGAACTCCGTTTCCGACAAAGAAAGAAGAAACGACACGAATAAATTGTGTCATTTGTGTAATTAATTAATGCGACGGTTATTTTGATGAAAGAGCGAGAGTGCAATCCCGAGGGCTCATTCTCAGACATTAACATAAACCGTTCAGGAAGCGTAAATGGGCAAACGCTGAGCAGATACAGTTCACATGAGATCCATTTAGACGGGTGACGATGACACTTCCACACTGTCTCACAACCTTTAAGGCTGCTGTATTAAAACATGATAATGGTGTGTGTGTGTGTGTGTGTGTGTGTGTGTGTGTGTGTGTGTGTGTGTGTGTGTGTGGTGCGGTGTGTGTGTGTTATTTCTCCAACAGTGCTGTGGCGCTGCTTCAGCACCATCGTCATCTTCCTCTACCTCTTCGACCAGCAGACCAGCCTGCTGGTGCTCATTCCCGCGGGAGTCGGCTCCATCATAGAGGTACACGCACCGCACACACACACACACACACACACACACACACACACACAGCGCTACTCGATGTCAGCGCGGGCTACGGCCACAGTCATTCTTTTCAAAAAAAACATTTCTGTTTTGGCTTCGCGTCCGCATTAAATCACGGTTTTTCCATCCACCGAGATTGCCGCGCCAAGCGGATAGTGGTATTAGTTCTCGAGTGTGTTGGCTTAACATATGTCGTGAGAAGATGTTTTAAACGAGGACATTCTGGCAGGCAGAGCCGGCCATGCCTTGGAAACGGTGTTGATACGGACTGCCAAAATTTCAAGAAGAGTTAAAACCTTGTTTTTTAGTGTTTCAAAACCAAATCGGGTCGGGATCGGTCAAAGTGGGGAAACGCCGCGTAACTCTCGGTTGTCCGTGTTTTAATCCTCCCAGGTGTGGAAGGTGAAGAAGGCCTTCAAGATCCAGGTGTTTTGGAAGGGATCCAAGCCGACGCTCTTGGTAGGAGACACTCGCAGTGACCTCTGGAAAGGGTTTATCTTTGCACACACTAGTACTTTTATTTTTGTGCGGTAGCCGGTTAACAAAACGCACCATTCTTCTGTCGTGTCAACAGTTTGGCAAATTGGACGAATCGGAAAAGAGAACGGAGGAATACGACACTCTGGTAAGACACGCGCACACCTGACTGACATAGTGCTGTCACACACACACACACACACACTCGCATACACACAGGCCAATAGACGAGTTTCAGAGTCTACCAACGGTGTAATGACGCTTCCCTATCCAGCAGGAAGTGGATATTCAATAAGTGCTGCTCGTGTTGTGTGTTGTAGGCCATGAAGTACCTGTCGTACCTGCTGTACCCGCTGTGCATAGGCGGGGCCGCGTACGCCCTGGTCTTCCTACGCTACAAAAGGTAACGCCGCGCCGAGACGAGTTCTGAGCTAACCTGTTATACCTCTGTATTGACACCCGTTTCCTTCACTTCCTTCCTCGCTTCCTTTCCTCTCCTCTAGCTGGTACTCCTGGGTGATCAACAGCTTGGTTAACGGTAAGTCTTGACAAACTAAAGCTAGTTGTAAAACACACATTTCCGGTATTGGTATATTTGTAAAACCGCCGCTTATGGAGGTTCCCGTTCCGACGGATATATCTTCACGTTTACATCGAGGTTGTTATTTATTATTAGGTGGTGATGATGACGTTATTATTAATGTTAATATTATACATTTCCTCCACCGCATTTTTCTAACCGCCTCGGCTCCTCCTCGTAGGCGTCTACGCGTTCGGCTTCCTCTTCATGCTGCCACAGCTGTTTGTCAACTTCAAGGTACTTTCTCTTTCTCTCGTGCCGCTCAGCTCAAAGTTTCCTTTTGTCATACCCCAGAATGCTGTTGGGTTTGTTTATCGGTTTGTTTTATGGCACCTTGAGAGTGAGACAGTTAAAGTTATGGCACCTCGAGAGTGAGACAGTTAAGCTTATGGCACCTTGAGACAAAAATACCTTTTCCGTTTGGTTAAAAACCCGCTTAAGTGTCTTCTTGTGTTTTCTGTTCCGTGTGAAACAGCTGAAGTCTGTGGCGCACCTGCCGTGGAAAGCCTTCATGTACAAGGTAAGATCCTCTTATCGCCGTGGCGATAATCCTCCTCCCGGCTGCAGCGGGGCTCTCGGTGCGGCGCCCGATGGGACGGCGCCCGCGACGCCGAGGGGGCTTCGTTTCTATTCTCGCCCGGTTTGACGCTCCCGCTCCCTATTGACACGTCCGGCACGTAACGCGGCCCATGTTCAGCCGTCGGGTGGGTTAGGGCACTGGGTTTGATCCCAGAGCGTCCGCAGCCTAAAGTGGAATTTATAATGTCGGTTTGACAGTTAAACGCGCGCGAGGGGCGTGATTTTACGACGATGAATTAGGTTTCACCTTTAGTCGCCTGAATTACTCAGTAGTAAAATACTAATGGCTGCTGTTTAAACTGCTCTGCGTTTTACATCCACTGTGGAATCTGTATAACGATTAATTAAGACACGCCTCCTCTCACTGAGGATATTCACTGCATCCATTCTGGTTCTGATCTGATTTTCCCCCCCCTCCACCATCAGGCTTTCAATACCTTCATCGACGACGTGTTCGCTTTCATCATCACCATGCCAACCTCCCACAGGCTGGCCTGTTTCCGGGACGACATCGTCTTCCTCATTTACCTCTACCAGAGATGGTAAGACGCCATGACTCAACCCGCCGCTACTCGTTGTGCTAACCGCCATGTAGCCTTGGTCTCGGCCCAAGTTTAGTTCTGACCCGATAGTCCTGTGCTATTCCCTCTCTTCAAAACCTCTCCTGTCCTCTCCATGAAGGCACAAAAGCCCTCACATTACAGGTATATACAGGAACAATCAGCGATTCCTATCCCATGTTTCTATGCTACCTTCAATTCAACTTTATTTATAAAGCGCATTTCATGCACAAGGCAGACTCAATGTGCTCCACAAGAAGAGGTAGACACACAGTAGTTACCGTAGAAACGGTTAGATAAAAAATAAATTAGGAATCAAGTGAAGAGTGCAAGTGCAAGTAAACGTATGACATCTTCACCACATACACACTTCTCATACATGCACATGAACACACACACAGTTCAACAGAATGCTGCTGAATAAAGATAGGGTTTTTAATCGGTTTTTAAAGATGGCTGCTGCTGTGGCGTGTCTAACTGTGTCAGGCAAGGTGTTCTATTTTCGTGGGGCATATACACTAAAAGCCGCCTCCCCTTCTTTTGGATACGTGTCACGCTCACGCTGGTTTTCCTCGTCTTGACTCTCCGGTTCACGAAGGCCTGAAAAGCCTCCGAGAAATCTTTAACATTTTAAATGCTTTCTCGAAGCCCGTCTACGAACAAACTCAAATCCAAATTGCGTTTGTCTTTCCAGGCTCTATCCAGTGGACAAGACAAGGGTGAACGAATACGGGATTTCCTACGATGAGCCAGACAAGGGGAAGGCGCACAAAGACTAGAAGAGGAGGAGGAAGATGAACTTGCCGTCCGTTCCACTATCTCCCCCCCCAGACTTGATCCATCGGTCCATCTATGCAGCTGGTTTGATCCGAGTCCAATCCTATTGACGTGTAGGAAAACCCGATTTGGTCTCATTTGTAGTTTCTGGTTTGATTTTAAATGAAGGCCTTTATGTTTTTTTGTTTTTTGTTTTTTTACCTCAAGCCTGTACCATAGCACATGGGAACGTTGTTGGCACAGACGTAGGTGAGTTTCAGTGCGGACCGACCCGACTCTGAAGTACCGGAATGTGAACTATTTTTACCTAATTTTGGGGGTGGTCGTTACAAACGGACATTTTTTAGCGATGTAATTCAGCGAGACTCACGGGGGCCACACCAGGGGGACCCACAGGGGATCCAGTGGGGAGTTAATAGCCGTTTTATGAGGGCCTGTTGCATTGGATCAGTGTATATTATACACCAATTGATACTTTAATTTTATTTTTAGCACTGGAAACAAATATAGGTCATATCTAGGACCCCCGATGTGCAAGGTACTGATGAAGTCCCGGAGGTTTCTGTTTAAGGATTTTGGCAATGGTGGTCAACGTCACTGGTACACACACCGACTGGGAAGTCAACATGAATGTGGCATTTAAATTATAACTACGCTAGCGAGCGTCTTTCTTCGACACTTGGAAACGGTGCTGCACTGCAAAGTGTTACAAGAAAACAAGCGTGGCAAAAAAACGGGGCCAACGCATTTTTAAGCCTTCAGATTCGGATGCCCCGACCTCCCGGTTACCATAGCAACAAGACTTCATCATTCTCATGACAAGCGGATTCTCTTTACCTGAAGTATTTTGTCACAGGCCAACACTAGTGCCAAATGTAAAGTGTACTTGCTCTTGTGTGTGTGTGTGGAACATGAGTTAGTATTACACCTGGACCAACCCTAGCACCGCTAGTTTGAATCAATTCAGAAGATGATGGTATGTTAAATTTGCCTGGAATGAAAACAGGATTGTCATTTCTAAATGTAATAAAAGTTTTGCTATACTGCACTCTTGTTTAGCTGATTTTGCAGCCACATACAGGAAGTTAAGACGCCGCAATGGGGACGAAATGCATCAACGTGATATTTATGGGGAACTTTGCACTTGATTAAAAAAAAATAAACACCTCAGTGAGGGGTCCTGCATTGAAGTAAAACAAGATTTAAAGTACGGTGTCAGACTGAAACTAGTTACTTTCTCACTGACCTTCAAACCTCAGCGGATCATTATAAGGGCACCTCTTCTAATCGTAATTCATTCATACTATTAAACTGGGTGACAATACACTCAGTGTATTCATCGAGGTACAGGAAGATGATGGTGCTGAAGCAGCGCCACAACACTGGAGAAACACACACAAACACATTGTGTGGAAGAGAACCTTGCGATTTTTGTAACGGCCAATAACCATCACACCTGGCGTTCCAGTGGAAACCAAAGCACAACAAGACGAGGTCATTCTCTTTTTTTCAATTCTTTAATTTCGTTTCATTAGAAAAACATTTCTAGTCGAAGAGACCGAAGCCCATGTCGTCATCCGACTCCTCGGACTCGTCCTTCTTCTCCTCCTTCTTCTCCTCCTCCTTGGCTGTAGGGGCAGAAGGAACACATGGGTGTAATGAGTCACACACACTATGGACATAAAGACTCGGGACAGTGACTCGGGTGTTGCAGCTCCCAGTCCCTAAATCTTCACACGTTGCTTTAGGAAATCTTTATTTACTCTCGAGTCGTTCAGCAGACTCATCACAGCAACTTGCTGAGGATTTTTCAGATACATGTCTGCAGACATTTGGGATCGAACCCAGTACCTTTTGGCTAGGCGTCAAACACCCCCCCCCCAACACTAGACTATGCCCATTTAGTAACGGCCGAACACTAAAGGAGTGTTAAAGGGCCCCTATTTTACCACCGAGTGTGATAAAAGCCATTAGAAGCCATTTTGAAATTGCGCTCACTCACTACCCTCTAGTGACATCACAAGTGGGAGTACACCCAGCTACCCAGTGTACCAACTGGTAGGTTCATCTATACCTCTGGGTGGACACTCCCACTTGTGATGTGGTCTCACACCTAGCGGTGAAATAGGTCAAGGTGCAGTAGTTACCTGGGGCCTCTCCTGCAGCAGCAGCCGCAGCGGGTGCGGCGCCACCAGCAGCTGGGGCGCCACCGCCGCCGCCGGCTCCTACGTTGCAGATCAGGCTGCCAATGTCCACGCTGGTCAGGGCCTACAGGTACACAGGAACACACAGGAAGGAACGCTGTCGTCAACAACAACACTAGTATAGACGGTCAGGCGCTAGGCCAAGGACAGGAATACACAGCAATGTGCAGCGCAAATAACAGATAGTTGAGCCTTTACACACCTTGAAAATACAGTTTATACTTTTATACAGGGTTGTGCGTTACAAACAGGCCAGTATAAAGAAGGGTGAGTGGGTTTTAAAACCTGTAGCATAGGACCACAGGTCAGAATCGAGCGTGGGTCGAGTCATACTGCCTAAATGGTTGTGGGTTGACCCGATGTGTACACACATCTGTGCGAGGGGATTCACCGTGTTGTACCAACCAATTAGAGCAATGAATTACCACCTTAAACGCTACTAGATCACATATTAACTGATTTAAGCGAGACAATATATATTTTTCAAGTACGAGTGGGGGCCGTCAGTGAAAGGATCGATGGAGAACGTGTGCATGTTCATCTGCCAGACAACCAACGTGTGCATGCTGTGCTCACCTTGGCGAAGAGACTGGGCCAGAAAGGCTCCACAGTCACGCCAGCTGCCTTGATCAGGGCATTGAGCTTGTCCTCCTGAAACACACAAACAAAACACAAGAGGGAAAGGTTATTAATGAAACACACACACACACACACAAACACACGTCACAAAACGGATGCAGGATGTGTAGAATAAAAGTGGAAAAGACATCTTTATGTTTCGACCGGCGAGACCATAGACGAGGATCACAACACAGAGCTCTTTCATTTTGTACATGGCCAGTCGTGTATGTGATAAGGGTTCGAGTTAATTCAGTTGTAAAGTTTGTCATTATGGGCCTACATAAACCGGTAGACGACACTTGGCACTAATGACAGCTTTGCCATTGGCCAGAGCCAACCAATACTGAAAGGTATCCACACGTGGATGTAAACACACCAGTTTTAAATCCAGTTTCATTACCCATGCCCCATAATCACGCCACCGTCACATTCAGGACAGCACATTCAACCATTAATAGAAAAAGTGTCATCAGAAATGGTTTCCAGCCATCATGGCATCACTAATGAGGGAGGGGGGGGCATTACGTTGACAGACCCTCACCCTGCCATCACTTGTCAGCGGTCTGTCAAAAAACACAATGCGAGAGGCCAGAGGTGTCCTAATGGACGACAGGCGTGTGTTGGTCTGTCATCTCCAAACCCCTCCAAACCTCAGGATAGCCATAGTAAACCAGTCACGTGGTTCACCCTGCATTACTACACTCATCTAACATCACAGACACACACACACACACACACGTGTGCGTCACATCACATAGGATTCATAGACGACAATATACGTGTTTAACCCTTTTAACGACTCTTGCATGCCCCAGAAACACAGCTGGGCCCAACAACGTGGCCTGGTCACCATGGGAGCCGCCATCTTTGTTATCTTACTACGGCTAGCTCGTTAGCAGCCAGCAGTCTTCCACTGGCGGGAACGTCTCGCGCGTTACCGTTAAAACCGTTAATGGCAGCCCAGTACATCCATCACCTTACCGGGGCTATAACACGGTACTACTGTACCGGTATATGCATATATAGATATATGTGTGTTTTTGTGTGTGCGTGTGGAGTGGGAGAGCAGGGACCGGGAGAGGCGCGGGGGGGAAACTTACGGTGACGGTGACTTCGTCGTCGTGGAGGATCAGGGCGGAGTAAATACAGGCGAGCTCGGATACGGAGGCCATCGCTGGATGTTTTTATGGGGGTCGGGGTGGCGGATGCCTAAATGTCGTGGTGCTAGTCGCCGGATTGGGGGCCTTAGCTTCGGGTGAAGGACCGAGCACCTTTAGGCAGAGCAGAGGATTTCAGCGGAAAGGGAAGGCGAGGGGGCGGGGAGTCGCTTTATATATACGCGGCGTCGTCACGGCCCTACGTCATCACGTACGGGTGACGGACACCAGAGCACCAAAGCCCCACCGCCCTCCCTACCGCTGACGTCACGTTGGAGGGAACCACACACACAACAATGGAAAACGCAAATCAGACACTGTGTTGAATTACATTACATTAGGCTGAGGAATAGCAAAGCAATGACAACAGCAGACATTTGTGAATATAAAATATAAATATAACATAATATAATAAAAAACATTTTTTTTAAATAATTAAAAAAATATTTATTAGGCCTATTAGGTTATCCTATTATGTTCCTATGTTGGTTAATGGCTCATCTGGATGTAATGATACAAAAATAATACAAAATGTACCGATTAGAAACTGGACACCGAAGGACAAAATGGATAAAAGGAAAGAGTTGAGCCCTTCCTCGGTTGATGCCTAATGTGCACACACACCACCAGCTTTACAGACGTTAATAATAATAATAATTCATAAAGTTATTAATTCACCTTCATGGTCATATCGACCGTTTCAGAAGGTTAAGAAAAAATATCTACCTATATCTTCCTCTCCAAATACGTATTTGATTTAGTTTGTATGTACTACAATCGCTTTACAAATAAATAGCTTTGTCAATATACGTTTAGGACTAATAGGCCGACATATGATTGTAGTATATTAGATCTGCATTATAGAGATTATAGAAGATTAAGATTAAAATACTGTTTTCTTATCATTGAACTATCATTACATTTTTACAGTTTTCTTATTGAAATTTGGTACCTGAAGAGATATTAAATGTAGGATTGATTAGGCACTGTCGGTTTATTAAATTACATTTTTTATGTTTTAACTACAGTTCATAGCATTTGAGTTTGACAGAAACACAGCAGAATAAAACAGGACAACTTGGGTTTAATAATAATAACTGTTTTTTATTGGCTTGGTTTACAAACTGTACATGTAACTCCTTCCTGAGAATCCCACCTGCCCCAGAGAGAGAGAGAGAGAGAGAGGGTCACGGGTCATGGAAAGATGGAGACGGGGAAGACAGAGAGATGGACACACAGATAGAGGAGAAGGAATAAGGGAAGGAGGAGAAAAGGAGCGGTGAATGAGTGAAGGGCCAGAATAAAAAAAGGGGGAAAGGAAGAAAAAAAAAAAACACATATATATATATATATATATATATATTAAAAAAAGTATAGTTAAGGGGTTTCTGTTGGATATGAATATTTAGAATAAAGGGATCGATCATCCCAAATAAATTAGAGGCCTGTGTCATAGTTTTATGAGACAATGGAGTGAAATTGCCACAGATTAAATGTAGAAAATATTCAACTTTAAACTGTCACATTTTTAAGAGTATCACTTTGGGGGGGGGGGGTTTGAGAGTAAAGGTGCCTTTGGTGTAGCGTGGCGTTCAAGCTTTCTACCAGACTGGAGGGCTGCTGTAGTGTAGTGTGTGTTAGAAGAGGGGGAATGGGATGGAGCAACAACACATCTGGTGCAACAAGACACGACACTTTACCTCAACTTACCATGTAAAAAAAAAAAAGGACAATATCAATCATATTAAATAGCAATTACTCCCCCCCCCCCCCCCTCTATTTGTCAGGAAACATGAACCAAAACATCGACCCACTAGGGGGACACACGTTCACAAGTTCATCTCTCGCCGACGTCGGCAACCGAACCGAATTTAGCGTCCATTTTATTCCCCGTCACCCGCCCAGTGACATCACAAATCAGAGTCTGAACACGTGTCTCCGTGGTAACGGTGGAAAAGCCCCCCCCCCCATCATCATCATCATCATCATGGACCCCCACCCATGACCCAGTGTAGTGTTGACAACTTCTTTGTATATTTACCATGGAGTAAAGTGAAAAAAAAAAAAAAAGTGGCCCATGGCCTTGGGTAACGTTACGTCTTCGCATCACAGGCCAGAAAGAAAGAAAGGCCATTAAACGTTTGTGTGTATTCTGTCTTTTTACACTGTCCAGGTGCCTGAGATATAGACCACTGATAGCGTCTGTGGGAACTGGTGTCCGACGACACACACACACACACACACACACACACACTCAGAAAAAGGATAAAACTATCATTATCTATATATATATATCAACAATGGTTACCCATACAATTCTGTAGTGAACATAAATGATAAGAAATGGCAGTTAGCCATTCAAAAATAATTGTAAATAGCGGCGAGACAAGATTCATATAAACAATAATAACACTAATAATAATAATAATTACTGGTGATAATAACAATAAACACATTTTAGGCGTCATCATTGTCATCTCGATGATCATATAGCTGATCGTGAATTCAGAGGAGTTCCAGTTGTCATGGCGATCTGTGTGTCTGGGTGTTTTTCTGTCGTGGCGTCGGTCCGTCCGCGCATCTCCACGACCGGCAAGCGAGCGTAACGTCTCGGTGAAGCCGTGCGAGATGTAAAAGATGGAGTCAGTATCCTTCGTTCGTCGTCGCTAGAGTCTTTATCTCTGCAAGGGCGTGGATGTGAGGGGGACAGTAGTGTGTGGTTAATGTTTGTAGCCCGCGTCGGTTGACGTTATAAAAATCGGTCATTTTCGACATGAGGGGGGAAAAAAAAGGGATTTTGAAAAAGATGTAATTAAAGAGAAACTTTTTTTTCCTTCTTCTTCTGCCCAATACAGAGCGCAGAAAAATAAAATAATGCAGGATACGAACAAAATATCATAAGCTGCTATAGTTGGGAGTCTGTCGAAGGAGAGAGAGAGAGAGAGAGAGAGAGAGAGAGAGAGAGAGAGAGAGAGAGAGAGAGAGAGAGAGAGAGAGAGAGAGAGATATTGAGAGAGAGAGAGAGAGAGAGAGAGAGAGAGAGAGAGAGAGAGAGAGAGAGAGAGAGAGAGAGAGAGAAGAAGTGACTCGAGTTTGATTGCGTCCGATTGGCGTTTTCATTCCTTCATTTTTACATCCCATTGATCCTCCATTACTGGTCAACACATCTGTGTCTTTATCCTTCTGCAGAGTCAACCATTCATTCACCGATTCATTCATTCATTCATTCCATATATGTCCCGGACGACATCCGTTCAGCTTCCCCTCTGTGATTGGCTTTCACCCTCCGATTCCATAGCAACAGGCTCCACCCCTTTTCCTCTTCTCTTTCCCCATTGTTTTTCTTCTTCCTTCCTGCACCTGGCCTCTAATGGATCCCTCGTCCCACGTTGGCTCGCAGGCTAGTGTGGGCGGGCTTGGGGGAGCATCTTGAGCCGTGATTGGTCGATGACATCCAGAAGGTTCTTGGCATCGACGGCGAGCGCGTGGGCGGCCGTCAGCATCTGTTTCTTGTACTCCTTTTGCAAGCTGAGGACAAGATTCAGGACAATAACATCAATACACATCATTCATATTATTCTAATAACAGCAAAGATTGTAGATCAGAGTGTTGACGAGTTAAGAGTTGTTATATGCCGACCTTGTCATCACATATTGCTGGGCGAGTTTCAGTTTCCCTATTAACTCGGACAGGTCAGAGTTCAACAACTTTTGGGCCATCTCGATCTGGAACAGGGCACACACACATTCAGCACTCTGAAGTTGTACCTGTGCTTTTGCGGTGTGTGTGTGTGTGTGTGTAATGTGTGTGTGTGTGTGTGTGTGTGTGTTACCTCTCTGTGTGTACTGGCTGGCAACTCGGGAATCGTCTCGTCGACTGTTGCTAGCAGGGTCCTCAACGCTAGACCCACCTCCTACAACGCACACAATCAGATCAATCATCAACAATCAGATATGAAAAAAAAGTATATAAAAATATAAAATAATAATAATAATTTTCTAGGTACTCGGATGCGTTACTGAGTGAACGCACAGGGTAAGATCATTTAATAGGTAGGCCTACATACACAAACAAAATACCAATAGTAATAATAATCCCAGTCTCCATCCCTACCTTCACCATGGCAACGTACTCCTCGGGGGCGGCCGGCTGGATCCTGTAGGACATTTCTATGACGGCCTTGACCAGCCCCGTCACGTTCTCATACACCCGGTCGTTGGAGCGGTCCAGGTCGGCCGTGGGGGGCGGGCTGATCTCCTGGGGCTGCAACTGGACCAATCAGGGAGAGGGAGGAGGCAGAGGGAGAGATCAGATTGGCCAGGCTCTCGTCGGTGGTGATGCTGCGGACGCTACTGCTGCTGTGAGGACGGTGGAAAGACTGCAGTGATGCAGACTCACCACTGGACGGCAGCATTTACTAGCAAACGGGCTAAGGATGTGTGTGTGCATGCATGCACATGATACAAATGCATGTGCGTGCACACACAGACACACTCAAATACACGCACACTCACTATCTAGTACTACTAACAAAGGTTGCTGGTAGAATGCTAGAATAAGCAAGAAACCACTTGTGTGTAACAGCCAGCTGTGTGAGGACCGTAAGAGTTGAACACAAGTCCTTAAACCATAAGTCTTTAGACCAAGGCCAACAAAACAATGACATCAATGGAAAGAGAAAGCAATTAAAACTTTCAGATATTGGAAACACAGAGAAGACTGTGTGTGTGTGTGTGTGTGTGTGAATGTTTGCTGTAAAGTCTTTTACTGTGTAGATCAAATTGCGTGGCCCACTAGGGGGCGCCACGGATATCATTGGATGAGATCAAAACACCAAATGTCTGGAGATGGTTTCACATTTATCCATCACAGCACCGCCAGCGCTAGCGGCCCAAGCAGTTAATACATGTGTTATGAGGAACTACTACACACACACAACTACAGCGTCCTAGAAGACGACACCAGAGTTCACTGTTCTGATGCACTACGACGGTCTGGTGGGGAAATGGATACCTTGACATTTCAGTTTCTCCTCACGGACAACTTGTTGTAGTAATACTAGTAGTAATAATAATACGTGACATCGTTTGCTTTTTTTTTTTTTTTTGCTCTTTATTTCTTAATGTCTTATTCCCAAAAAATGTATGAAAAACTGTTTGAAGGTTGTAACAAATATTTATTAAGTAGTACTACAAGAAGTTGTCCCTGAGAATTTGGCCACGTTACCAATAGCCAACGGGATCAAATACATATTTTTGTTACCATGGCAAAGTCATGGCCAATATTGTTTCAATCATGGCCAAACAAAAATCATTGGCTAGCTCGTGAACAACAGAACCCTTTTCATTGAGTTTTTCAAAAGGTCAGTTATACCACTGGTGTTTCACCGTCTTAAAAGGTCACCAACAAAAGCACATTTTCCTTCATGTCGTGACCTTTCCTCCAAAAAAGAGCCCAGCTCTGAATATAATACTTAAGAAAGAAGTTGATAATGTCAAGGTAGCCATTTGTCTAAGGTTAGTAATGGTAGCTACTCTCTACTCTTAGCTATGCTAAGACCATGGCACAGAGGTTGGCTTACCCTCCACGGCTACACGCGCACGTGTGTGTGTGTGTGTGTGTGTGTGTGTGTGTGTGTGTGTGTGTGTGTGTGTGTGTGTGTGTTAGGGAGAGATCGAGAGTGAGAAGGGGACACCAGGCGAGGAGGAGGAGGAGTGGATGGGGTGATGAGGAGGAGGGAGGTGCAGGAGAAAAGAGAAGTTAGCGTGATAAGAGGAGTGGAGAGGATTAGGAACCGGGGACAGATGCGATAGGGAGTATGAGAGAGAGAGAGTGGACAGAGGGGGGAGAGAGGAGGGAGAGAAAAGAGGGAGAGATCACGTTAGACCAGTAGGGAACCCCAGGACAGGACAGGGAATACAGACAGGACTTCTCATACACAGTCTTGAGAACGGTGCAACCCATGTTTAACAAGGCTGGATAGGGTTGGGAAAAACAACGTGACGACATAAATGCATTCACACATTCGGGGAAAACAAATCAAACCAGTTCTGAGAAAATATAATAAGAGGGTACAAGGAAGGAAAAACATGCTTTTTTTTCTTTCTTTAAAACAGGAATATTTTTGACACCGTCCTTTTATTGATCACAATCGTGTTATTAGGGTGTCACAAAGTACAGGACAGTAATAGGAATTGCGGCTTCCACTTTAAATGACAAACTACAGAGTGTGTGTGTGTGTGTGTGTGTGTGTGTGTGTGTGTGTGTGTGTGTGTGTACCTTGACTCCCTCGTTGTAGCTGTCGACGGGGTGGAGGAGGGGCAGGTTGCCAAGGTGACAGGGGGCTCCGGGGCGNNNNGGGGGCTCCGGGGCGGGGGGGCTTCTTGGGGGGGGCAGCAGTGTGCTCTAGACGGAGAATATAATGTTGAATTTATAATAAAATAAAATAAAAAATCATATATATACAGTATATGTACAACAGGGATTCTTTTCATTCGTGTCTTAGGATCGAAGTTGATGATGAATCTATTTTTACTACCGTCGATAGGCTAATTATTATGGCTAATCAGCTTAGTAAAGAATCAATATTTTATATAGTGTTTTGCTGTGGAGCCGCTATCTCACCTGGCTTTCCAACTGGCTGGTAAATGTGTTGGCTCCCTCCCTGTGGACGGACAGAGACAGACAGGTTCACTCAAGGGAGGCTGATTAACGCTGGATCATTCTTCTTGTACAAAGTACAAGTGCTTGTAGGAAATCATGGACCTTGGCCGAAATGCAATAAACTCATAGCCAGAATCTATCTTTATATATTGTTGACATTACATTTCTCTCTTTTTTATTATTGCCATCATCTCGATCTTGCCACCTCCTCATCTTATTTTAATTAAAATTTTGTGACTAAAGTGTGAATCGCTGCATGTCAAGTGTGTGTGTATGTGTGTGTGTGTGTGCGTGTGTCTAGAAACAGACCGGAGTTTGCAGCGTCCCATCCTCTCTGTCGATGCTTCCTCTGCTGTTTCTGGCCTCAGCCTTCTACAGAGAGAGAGAGAGAGAATGGTAGAGAGAGGTAGAGACAGAGAGAGCGAGAGAGAAGTTATAAATAATCTACAGAGCAAACCATCCACAAATACAACCATAATTCAACTTAAATGAACCCAAGCAAACTGCCCTCGCCCCCTTTCAGGATATGGTTCAGATTTTGTTCATTTTTTGTTCATTGGTTCACATGGCAGATACAACGTGATCCCAACACATGTCATCCCGCTGTTGTCAAGACATTCCTCCGCCCGCCAGACAACCAGACATGCTCACTCGTCAACACGCGCAACTATTCACATCCACATCAACTTGCCCAAAGGACCACAACATACATACATTTTCCTCACCTACCAGTCAACATTACCTCAGGTCAAATTGCCCATGACTGTGACCTAAGCAAAGACACCTTTGTGCAGAGTTCAACACACACACAGTTCAACCCTTCACCAAACAGACATGAACACATGATTCTCCAACCACAGATTAACTCCATCATCGCTGCGAAGCACGGCTCCTACTACGACCAGCGAGTGCAAACGTTCAGAGAATATCGCTCGCATATGTCTCCATCTCTCCTCGTTCCCTCTCATTTTTAGTCTCAATGTACCGTGTTGGTGAAGCAGGCCTTCAAGAGATGCATCCTGGGAAAACGGAGGACGTAGAGGACGACAGAAGGGTACGAGGGGGACAAGGCCATCGAAGAAATGGCCCACAAAGTGACGAAAGAAAGGAAAGATTCAGAGTCCGACTGCAGGAACGGTGGAATGAGCGAAAACCCGGAGAACGAGAGAATATCAGCGGTAGTCAAAGAGAGGAGCAGAGGGACTGACTGGAATGACAAAAAAAGGACAAAATCCAAGTTTGGGGAAAAAAGGACAAACAGGAATGGGAGGGAGAGAGGGAGAGAGAGGGAGAGAGAAAGAGAGAGAGAGTTTTTCCAAGGTAATAAAAGCTCCAGTGAGCCACAAGGACAGGGAAGGGGAACTATCCAGCAGCCAACCACCTTACTCTCTCACCACGTCTACGTGTCTCTCTCCCTATCGTTGTCCCCCTCTCTCTGCCTCCCTCATTCCTCCACTCCCTGATACACTTGCCAATCCCACATCCCCTCTCCCCTTCATTCTCCCTCTCTTCTTTTCCCTCCCCAAGATCTGCCTCTCTCTCTCTCTCTCTCTCTCTCTGGCCCTTTTTGTTTTATTTTCCCTCCATTTTACCACAAGAAAATGACGAAAACAAACACCTTGCACTTGTTTGTCCGGCCAGAAGAAGAAGCTAAATAACTCTACGTCGTTTTTCGTTCTCCCATTTGCATAATTACTGATACAATACGTATACACATATAATCGTCACCTTTCCATTTATTCCATAGTAGTGAATGTAAAAAAACTATAAGCTCCACAAACAAAACCTTTATGTGCCTTTGGGCCTAAAAGCTGATGTGACCAATGCTTTACAGCGCTGGTCAGCACTTTCCTTTGATGGGAGAAAGCCATTGGAGAGATTTCCATAGAAGAGTTATATGCTACGATGCTATGCTATGTCCATGAGGCTACAAAGAGAGTCTAAGCTGTTCTGTGTTTTCAATTAAGTTGTTTTGAATCAATTAAACCATTTTATTGTATTAATTTGGAGTTCAAAAGGCTCTGGGTCCACTGGTTGAGAACCACAGGTCTCGCAGATACACAAACGGATACACTTTGGCTTGCGCTTGCCAAATGAGAAAATAGGACGTCAACACGTTGGGTTGCCAGGTTTGACTTTTCCAGGAGATTTATTGTTCCACTGATCCTGGAAATGTGTGGCGCATCTGAAAATGCTGGCAAGCTGGGATTCCAGGCACACCAAGAAGGAAATGACCTCGAGGTTTTAAAGATGTGTTAGAGAAAGTGAATTTTGACCACAGGCTATGGATATTGGACAGTGAAACCCAGGTACATGCAAGTTTTATTAGAGTTTGGTGATACAGTACCACACTATACACACTATATGTGTGTGTGTGTGTGTGTGTGTGTGTGTGTGTGTGTGTGTGTGTGTGTGTGTGTGTGTGTGCCTGCCTGCGTGCTTGTGTGTGTGCATGCGTGCAGGAGCGTGCGTATGTTACCATGAGGCCCTCCTCCTGCTCCAGCCATCTCTGGTCATCCTCCATCTGCTGCTGCTGCATCATCAGCCTCTCCTCCATCAGGACATGACCACCACACCCACCCTCCTGGAGAGCACACACACATTAATACACACACACACACACACTATCCACTTCAGTGTAGCTTCTGTGCAATATTGTATTAGTTTTGTATGTGTGTGTGTGTGTGTGTAGTGTACCTCCATGTTGACGTTCCACATGGCAGTGTGCTCTGGTCTGTGCTGGCTCCAGGAGTCATGGGGAGGAAAGACCCCCTCCACCCCTCCTACACCACAGTGGGCTGAGGCCTGGGGGGGAGAGATAGAGACAGACCAACATTTTTGTTAAGAAATATCTAAGCATTGTACAACAAAAAAACAAATACACATTTTCCAGCCAATGCATAAAGTACAGATTTTGTCAGCACTTTTAACACGGCTAGCCACATAGCTGCCCAGTTGTTGTTTAACTTGGTCGCGTAGCACTTTTTTATGGCGCCGCCAAATTTTGATCGTATGCTGTGATTGTTCTCAGCCTCACTTGTTAAGTAGCTTTGGATAAAAATGTCAGCTGAACGACCAAATCAAATATAAACATAAAAGTGGTGCCGTTGTGATACAAAACAAAAACGACCAAGTCTACCACCACTTCTGGTAACACTCCTCACATCGGCAACCATATCGAAATCTCTCCCGTGTGTCGGCGTGTTGCCTCCGAGTTTCCCCCAGGGGGCGACACGCGCTCCTGTAGCGGCTGCCGGCGTGTTGCTAAACCCAGCTAACATAAACCAAGCTAATATATAGCCGCTGTTAACATGTGATCTGGACCAGCACCAACCGGCAGCTAGAACGCCATGCTCCTTATAAGGGCGTAGAGACGGAGGAGAGTGAGAAAGCGCGAGAGAGAGAGCAGCTAGAATCTAGGGGAGAAATGATAATCAGTATGTGTGTGTGTGTGTGTGTGTGTGTGTGTGTGTGTTTTAGGTCTACAGGAAATACCTGCTGTCTGTTTGATTTGAGTGGAACAACTTATTCTCTCCGTCTTCCCAATATACACACAGACACTCTTTCCATCTCAATGTTTTTCCATCATGTGTTTTTATGATTGTGATTTGTGTGTGTGTGTGTGTGTGTGTGTGTGTGTGTGTGTGTGTGTGTGTGTGTGTTTGTGTTACCGGGTAGTGGTTGTGTTGGGGGCTAGTGAAGAAGCCCTCACTGGAGCGTGGACTCGGGTAACCTGGCCTGCTGGGCTACAGAGACACACACAAACACACAAATTCAGTTAATGCGCACAGACAGACACAGACACAAGAGAGACAGGTAGACGGACAGGTAGACAGACAGGTAGACAGACAGGTAGACAGACAGGTAGACAGACAGGTAGACGGACAGGTTCACAGACAGATAGACAGACAGGTAGACAGACAGGTGGTACCTTGGGCGGGGCGTCCTCGGAGCCTCCAGAGTCCCAGGAGACGTTGACCTGCCTCCTCATCTCCACACGCAGCCTCTCCTCCATCTGCTGCTTCTCCTCCTCCAGGATGGTGCTGGTACACACACACACACACACACATTACAATATAGTACTGTAACAACACAACACACTCACATTACAATATAGTACTGTAACAACACAACACACACATATTACAATATGGTACTGGGCAAACAATACACACATCAGAAAATGACATATGACAAGACGCATGTATAACTGTAACATGCTACAAGCTGAATCAGGTTCTATGCTATATCTCAAAACCACAATGTAAGGCTCTTTAATACAATTTAATTCCTCCCACTGGTAGAACTTCATAAAAACACTAATAAGTCTTTGTGCATGTCCTGTACATGCATACAAGCTAATGCCCAACATCTGTATATTTATACCTGAGCTGTGTTTTGAGCTCAGTAAAGCGGGGCCGCTTGCTGGGGTCGTAGGACCAACACTTGGTCATCAGACTGTACAGGGTGGGCGGGCACTGGGGCGGCATAGCCAATCGCTCGCCGTTCTCAATCCGGCCAATCACGTCGTTGTTCTTCACTCCCTGGAAAGGCTTGATGCCGTACATCAGGATCTCCCACATGCACACGCCTGGAGAGAGACGGGCAGTTTGCATGAGGGAAGTTCACGCACGCACACACACACACACACACACACACACACACACACACACACACACACACACACACACACACACACACA
>JAOPJI010000092.1:2728810-2738859 GCA_027122695.1 Merluccius productus
GTGTGTGTGTGTGTGTGTGTGTGTGTGTGTGTGTGTGTGTGTGTGTGTGTGTGTGCGTGTGTGTGCGTGTGCGTGTAGTACCGATGATGGTTCCCCAGACGACGGCGGAGGTGCTGAAACACAAGATCAACCCTTCTGTGGAGCTCACTACACCTCACGCTGTGGACGTCCTGTTGTACAGACCAGGTACACACACACACACACACACATATACACACACACACACATAATTACACACGCACACACACACACAGACCTACACGTGTACACACACGTGTAGGTCTGTACTCTGTACGTGCAGTACTCGTAGAGATTGTACTGACAAAGGCATGCTTTACATTTCTATACAAATACAAAGACAAAAATGTATGTGACATAGATCTCATGAGGCGTCCCGTAACCCGGCAACCACGTCACAGATTCTGTTGACAACGTGTCATTGGTTGAGGTGTCAGGTTGCACGCTGTGATTGGTTGGCCTGGGACACAGTGTGACTTGATTGGCTGCGGGAAACTTTCTGGGGAATTTCCTCGGCCCTCTTCACTGTGATTCAATCATGAAGCATGAGATGCACACACCGTCATAGAGACAAAGAAAGACACACACACACACAAACTCGCTTGACCTCTTGTCTCGTTTTGTCACCTCTCCCTCCTGAAGTTCATATCTACAGTAACATTCACACACACACACAGGCAGACACACACACACAAACACATGGATATTTTAACAACTTCCTTGTCTGTCTCTTGCTCTCCTTTAAGAACGGGCAGCACACACACACACACAAACACACACAACCTTTTTTTATATTATGGTCAAAAATGCAAATGGCTGGGAGATTTGTATTACTTATCAGCCAAAAAACCCAATGGTGATCTGAGTGGCCGGTCAAATCTGGAGGAAAAAAATGTAATTTTGCACCCTGTGTGGAAGCCTGAAACTTCAGCTTTTCATTAACATTGATAACTGCTGCTCATTGTTCTCGTCATGTGAACGTGACAATCGAGCTGAACCGTGACTTACAACAACAAGAGGAAACAAAGTGGCCATCTTTTCCGGCGGGAAGCTGCAAACAGGCTGAGAACCCTACGCCAGTCGACCAATGGGAACGAGATTAGGTTTAGTCTTTAGTGGACCAATAACCTTACTAAACCTATGGTTTAGTTCTCTCAGAGATAAACCGCTGTACGTCCAAGCACAAAGTCCCCTCCTTGTTGTTTATGGAGCTCAGACCCATCATGCTGGGGGGATGACTCATGGAAAAAGAAAAAAAACAACTAAGAAAAGTATATCAGTAACCTATGTATATTGCAGTTATGTTGTGTATCATATGTATATTTACTTTTCTTAAAAGTGTGTGTGTGTGTGTGTGTGTGTGTGTATATATTGGTATTGCTTACTAACTTACTACTACACAAATGAGTCTGAAAGGTCTTTCTATTCTAGCTTCATGTCAGCATGGTGCCGGCTGATGCATAGGGTTGGGCATAAATGGAGCAGAGGTTTTCTCCCGAGCGGTGTTTGTGTTTGGTATCATAAACCCGCCATGTTAACCGGCGGGAGTTCCAGCATGAAAGGAAACCGCAGGGTGAGACAGATGGTAGTATTTAGTAGCACACACAGCGGTGAACTGAGGCCGGGCTAAGGCGTTTCAGAATGAGGCATATAGACGTGGCTGTTTTCTTTTTTTTCTATTTGGAAATGTCCAGTGTCAGGAAGTGTGTTTTTTTTATTTTTTTATTTTTAAAGCTTTATCAAGGACAGCTGTTGGATACACCGCTCGATAACACTATGAGTGTTACAGCTGAATAGCATTTAAATAAACGTTAAAGATGAAACGTTCTCAGTAAAACCGTGACTTTTTGTCCACTTTTTTTATTTCTAACATTTTCACACTTGTTCTTTAAACGTATTAAGCGGACAAAAACGACGGCTGCAGTGTAAAAGTGAAAATAGAAATGTTGGAGTTCAACAGATGGGGGTTTGCTGTATACAAAAAACCCCTGCAGGCTGTCGGACAAACGTCAGGAAACTTTTTCTGCAGTTGTCGGCTCTTTTTGGATCGCTAGAAACTGTAACAAGTGCTGTCCTTCTTCCTCCCTGCCCTCCCCCTATTGGTCCTCCTCGCTGAATATAGGTCAGAGGATTCAAACCACCGGCACAGGGCCAAACTGCAGCCCTCCTCCTCCGCCCTGTATTTTCTCAGCTTTGACTCTCAACTTTCCTTCCCCGCTCTTCTCTCTCTCCCTCTCTCTCTGTCTCTCTCTCTTCTCTCCGTCTCTGACCTTTCTTCCACTGTCCTCTACCTTCCCATCCCTCCCCTTCCTTCCTCCCTCATCCCCTCTTCCTCTTCTCAAACTTTCTCCATCAACTCTTTTCTCTTTCTCTTTCTCTTTCTCTTTCTCTCTCTCTCTCTCTTTCTCTTTCTCTTTCTCTCTCTTTCTCTCTCTCTTTCTCTTTCTCTTTCTCCTATCCACCTATAAAGTAAAAAACTGAAATAAAGCTGTATTTTTACTTTTCCCCCTCGGTGAGGTTTTTAACAGCAGTGCTGCAGGAAACCCAGGCGGAAAAGTTATCCGTCGCCTTTGTTACGGAAAGGGCAGAAGGAAGCGGACATGAATACATTTCAAACCACCAACCAGTACAAGAATGGAGGATTTCTGAAGTAAATACGCAGAAGAAAGAAAAATAGCCAACATTTTTTTCCCAGTCACAGTGGAGTGCATTGTTAAGACTGTTTTTCACTGTGACGTCGTGTACAGTGCAGTCCTGTCCGTCCTGGCTATGCTGGCAGAGCGTGGCATTTACACTGTCAAGGTTAGAGGTTCAATTCCCACTGGTGCCACCAAGCCTATGAATGACTAATCTGTAAACCAACCTCTAATTGGGCTTCAGTTTCCTTATTCCTTATTCTTGGTAGGTTTCTAGGTAGTATAGTGCATTACATTCAGTGCAGTGCTTAAATGTATCAGTAACAGGTGAGGTCTAGCTGGGTGCTTAGCGGCGGTATTTATATTGGCACTGGTCCTATTGGCTGTCCGCCGGTTCGACACTTAAGTAAGGTTTTGAAAACTGTGTGTGTGTGTGTGTGTGTGTGTGTGTGTTTGTTCCAGGTCAGCTGTGGGTGTCGGTGAGCAGAGGTAAGGTGATGGTGTTCGATGCCTCCACCTGGTCCCTCACACACACCTGTCTCCAGGTCGGAACCGCGAGACTGGTGAGATTCTCACGCACACACACACTTTTGCCATAAAATACACACACACGCACACGCACACACACACGCACACACACACACACACACACACACACAAAATACGCGCTCACACACAGACAGACTCACGCATAAAACATACACGCATAAAATACACACACGCGCACACACACACACGTACACAGACACACTTTTGCACACATATACATACACACACAGTTACACATAAATACACACACTCACACATAAAATGCACACACACACACACACACAGGCACCATAGATGCGGTCTTCTTTGTTTTTGAATGCTTTTTTTGTTAACTAAATTATATGCTCTACGTCTCTTTTTTACCGTCCCTCTGTGTCTCGATAAACATTCGCCAAGAACCTAAAAGCGGGACAAAAATACATTTTAGAAACAGAAAAAAAGAGACGCTCAACATTGCAATGAACCTGTTTGTGCGTTCAGACGAAGTACTGTATGTGCACAGTAAGACGCGTGAAGACGCGAAGACGGAGAGTTCAAAAGGCCGCGCTAATTCGCTGACCTCCACGCTAAGCATGTTGGTCACAGTCCCATGCGATATGTTAGCTGGCTATCGGTGTGTTTGCGTGTATATGTGAGAAATGCAGAAATGTTTGCACAAACCGTTTCCTTGTACCGAGGCGAAATACCGTCAAATGTGAACGTTTTACTTCTGTGAACGTTATTGCTAACTAATTACTTTAGCAGCGGTAAGGAAGTTCAGAAAAACAAACCCAACACTACATTTATAAATAGACTTGGCGCTTCTGTAAACTGGAGCAAAGTGACTTTTCTATATTTTTAGAACAATGCTGCCACCTAGTGGACAGTGGGGAGACTCACAGTTTCTGGCTGTACTATGGCATAGGAGCAGTTAGTTCACCGGCCCACTATTTACTCTTTAGTTATTCAGCAGACGCTGTCATTATGGAGCAGGTAGCGGTTAGGGCACGTCGCTCGAGGTTGGCTTCAAATGGACTACCGACAGTGGGGATCGAACCCGGAACATTTAAACACCCTCACCCCTACGACAATATCGTTCCCCCCCCATTGTTGTGGAGACATTGTTGTGTTTGAAGCCGCTGCAGCGTTTCTCATGCGAGACGTGGCAAAACTAGGTTTTTATGAGCCTAGGTTTCGGTACATTGACGTTGATTTAGGACTTTACGGCACTACAACTCTCTGGAGTCCTCTCAATATGGCGGAGTATCGCCAGCAAAAATTCCCATGATGCATCCTGATGTACAAGCCCCATAGCTATTCCATAATAGACTACTGGAACTCAGCTGAACCATATGGCAAAATAACATTGCTATTATTTTGACAGATATTGCGATTGCAATATGATTCACTTTTAGAGGGTGGGAATTATGATTTTTGCATCACAATATTCATTTTCATTGAGAAAACTATTCAAATTTATTGGGGTCTGTACCAAACAAACATGTTTTCCTACATCTGGAGAACTACAGTACATCATTTATATTGGTGTTACAAAATTTCCATTGACACATTTTGCCCTTTTGGATTATTGCACTCGGCCATATTGCAATTTGGATAATATTGAATGTGCTCGTGTCCAGAACTGCATGCTGGAGGTGGACCGGGACCAGGTCTGGATGGGTTCTGAGGACTCGGTGATCTACATCATCACCGTGGTGTCCATGGTGTGCAACAAACAGCTGACCGAGCACCGCACCGAGGTCACTGGCCTGACCCTGGGAGCCGACAAGTACAGGTCATACAGACAGACAGACAGACACACACATACATACGTATGCACGCACGCAAACGCACACACTGGTTTGACACAATGGTTGACACAATGGTTGATACATTATGGTTTGTTCAATAGTAGTGGTGGCATATAAATGATGAAATTAGCGATGGTGGTTTTTCTTTCCTCCAAGAGATTGATTATTAAATGTTCCTTCTGTCCTCCAGCCAGAAGGTGGCGTACTCGTGCAGCGCGGAGGGGAGCGTCATGCTGTGGGACGTGGCCACGCTGCAGGTCAGTATGAAGCAGTAGATCGTGAGTTTGGGATGTACAGTAGTTTCAAACCGCCAGAAGCGTCACACCTTTTATTTCATGTTGGCCACTAGATGGCAGTATTCACACACGTTTTGCATTGTGTGTAGACAGACAGACAGACAGACAGACAGGTAATTAGGTACAAGCACAACTAAGCACGAATAAATGTCGGTACAGATGTGTTTAGCTTAGTTGGTAGCTTCCTGGGCCACTTTTATACAAAGCTCACAGTTAAAGTGAATATACAGTCGTGGCTAAAGGCTGTGTTCTCTGTCGCCAAGGTGAAGAAACAGTTTCGACTGTCCTGTGACCGCCTGCTGTCCGTCTTCTGTCACAACGGTGGCCTTTGGTGCTGTAAGTAACTCGCATATAATGTTTCTGTAGAGACACTTACTTGCTGAGACGTCATTGTCCTTAATTAATATTAGTGTTGTTGTCTAATTCTCTCTCTGTCTTTGGATTTCTCTCCGCGTCTGTCACTATCTCTGTCTCTATCATTCTCATGATGTCTCTCATTGTCTGTCTCTCTCTCTCTGTCTTTCTCTGTCCCTCTATCATTCTCTGTCTACCCTTTGTACCTGTATGTCTCTCCTTCTCCCTCCCTCCCTCCCCCTGGCTGTCTCTCTCCCAGGCTCCAGGGACAGTATCATGGAGGTGTGGAGGAACGGCACTCTGAAACACAGCATGAGTCTCCCTGAGAAGCAGAGAGCCACCTTCAGCTCCATCCTGCTGCTACCTGAGGTACACACACACACACACACACACACACACACACCGCACCAGTATATAATATAGGTCTTCTCTTATCACCTCCTAGTCTCATATGCTGCAGCCAGGAGTGAATAGAGAACTGTAATGCCAGCATTAATTCAGCACATTTCAGAGGGAACATTTTTCTCTGGTGTGTGTGCAATCGTGATTAAAGTCTAATCCCAGGATTTCCCAGAAGAGAGAGGTTAAATTCTCGGGAACGAAAATGTTAGATTTTACGGGGAAATAAATAATCCCTAACACACACACACACACAACATTGTAACTCAACTCATTACAATATGTGTAACTGTCTGTGTGTATGTTGTGTGTGTGTGTGTCAGCTGGAGGAGGTGTGGAGTGTGTGCATGGACTCGGGGGAAGTGTGTGTGTGGCACATGAAGGACGCTGCCAAACCCTACCAGCGGGTGGAGCTGCAGGACTGCAGTGGCTGTTTCTGCATGATCCGGGTTAAGAACCAGGTACACACACACTCACATACACACACACACACACACACACACACAGATTTGGATCCATTTAAATAGGATTGTATAACATATACTGACATGTGCACACATGCACTCACTCACACACACACACACATAAACACATCCCCAAATACACATACATACACACACACACACACACACACACACAGCTAATCTCCATTTCCCCTCCCCCCTCCCTTACCTGCCAGGTGTGGATTGGGGGCGTGGCCCGCAGCTCTGCTAAGGGCAAGGTGTACATTCTGGACGCGGAGCGCCACCTGGTGCTGAAGGAGCTGCACGGCCACGCCGACCGCGTCACCACGCTCTGCTCCGCCGAGGACCGCTACGCACTCAGCGGCGCCGGGAAGCACGACGGCAAGATCGCCATCTGGAAGGTGGAGTAGGCGGAGCCAGAGGAGGGGGGCGGAGATTGCCGCTGCCAGGTGTGTGTGTGTGTGTGTAAGTAGGTAGGTAAGGAGGGAGGGGGAAAGGAGGGAGGAAATGAGAGTAGGAAGGAAGTGTGCGCTTTACTGATCATTATACAGATGTGACTTAAATGTCCAGTATATTCTTCATTATTGAACCTTTGTAATGTCGCATTGTCTAATCCCAGGATAGGAGTGGGGGAAGAGTTTTGTGAGGACCTCCAGGACCGCCGAAGACTCGACCCTCGCGGGGGAAACTCACTGACTGAAGAGTTGAAGAGCGCTGGGAACGAAGGCAGGAGCTTCCTGGTTCCATGGCGGACGTACCTGTAGCGTTCCTCCGCCCCATCCCAGGACATACCTGGGGAAATGGTGACTTTTGAGGACCTCCTGTCACAAAATGATATCCTTGTGGGGACCCCTGGGAAGGACGGGGGCGCCAAGTAGGGGGCGCCATCACGACACGCACACATCTCAACACTCACTTGTTGGATTTTTCCCAACCAATCACATCGCAGCTCTAACAAAGGGAAGTAATGACATGAGATTGCGGACATAGCGTTGTTTTGGTAAAGACAGAAGACTTCAAGAACAAAACGGACAGGGTACAACTTCTTATCTGAGATGGTGGGCCAAGTGGCCCCACTGAATCACACACATTCACATGAAGCTGAAACAGACCAGTATTACCAGGAGGGAGTGAGTGAGTGAGTGAGTGAGTGAGAGAATGAGTGAGTGAGTGTAGATACTATGTGTTCATACTACACCGTTACATACCAAAGATGTGCCAAACAGAAGACGACAATACACTTAGGAAGGGAGCTTGAAAAATACTTTTTAACTGATATTTTATATACATTTTTTTTACATTTTAGCGACATAAGTAACAATATACGATTGACAATGGTCTACTGTTTTTGTCTTTAAAGACTTTTAAACATTTTGAACATGAAGTACCTAAATATGCAATCCTGAATGTACTGTAGTGTAGGACGCTATTCACCTTGTAATGGCTCCAAGTCGACCGGGGGAGGAACAGCAGGCTTAAAGAATGACCTCATGATGACATCATTAAAATGGCTGCCGAATGATGTCATGTTATCATAATTTAAAAAAAGATGACCTCACTTTATACAAACTAAACAAATGGAAAAGGTGGTTAACCTTCTTCTGACTAACCAATGTGAAACATGTCCAGTAAACCAAACAAAACACCGACTAACCATTGGGAAAGTGTACGGCTATTTGTTTTAAACAATGTCGTTTTTGCTTTTATTTTTCAATCCTATACACTAAAATACTAATCCATCATTGTAATGTTAGTTTGAATGCACACTAGAGCTAATGCCAACTGGAGCCTCAAACCAAAACTGATGACCATTTTATTTTTTTATTTTTTTATTTTGTCCATTTAATATACATGTACACTATGCAGTTGTTTTTACATGTGTTGAATTGATAATGCTAGTCGTTGGCATTATTAGCTAACCATTTTAATAAAGGGCAACATGTGTTATCGCAACATATTTATAAACTGCACATGTATGTTTGTGTTTTTATGTTGATTATACTCCTTGTAAGTTGGGTGGTGACATTATCCACCCTGTTGATGATACACATGTATAGTTATTAATGATCAACATGTACAGTTATCAATGATCAACATGTACAGTTATCAATGATCAACATGTACAGTTATCAATGATCAACATGTACAGTTATCAATGAGTATTATAGCCTGGATTCACCGTTCCTTTCCTCTCGCTATGGAGCCTGTATATTGTACATAATAAACAGCCATAGGACCACCGTTTCCCCTGCTGTTACTCTGTGCATCATATTCCACCCTGATGGTCCTCAGCTGGTGATAGGCTGGTTATGACCACGCTGCACGTGCGGCCGTCCGCCGCAGGGGGGCGCCGCCGGGCAGCACGTCATCCTGGCGGACCGGACGGCGAGATGTTAACGTTCAATCAGTAGAGGAGATCATATCAATTACACATATCAACACTGTTCTACTAGTCCAAGCCAAGACTAGTCCAAACATATCCATCATGTCATTCTGACTAGTAGCAATTATAATTGAAGATATCTACAATTCATTTCTCACTAGTCAAAATGTTAATTATTGATATCAACAAATCAATTCTTACTAGTGCCAATGTTCATTGTCGATATCTACAATTGTTCTTACATTACAGATATCATAAATGGCATTGTAGATATCTAAAATGTAATTCTGACCAGTCAGAATTTAATTATTGATATATCAGCTTGGAATTGTAACTAGAATGTAAGAATGTAATTACAGATATCTAATTGTATTTCAGATATCTGAAATACAATTGTAACCAGTGGAAATGTATTGGTACAGTAACAATTCGATTTGAGATATCTACAATTCCTTTTATAACTAGTCACAAAAATTCCTTTTATTTTTTTGCACTAGTCAAAATGTCATTGTGACATCTTCAATAGCGTACATATCTGAAATTACAGGGCAACCATGATGGAGCGAGAAGAACCAGAAAAATCAGAAGAACCGGAAGAATGAGGAGGAGGAATGGAGCCACAAAGACTTTCTAACACACCTTCATTATGGACTACATATGGATTATATATTGACTACATATGGATTATATATGGACTATATATGGACTTTATATGGATGATATATGTATATATGGATTATATATGGATTATATATGGACTATATATTGACTAGGCTATATATGGATTAGTGTTGTCACGATACCAACATTTTGGTATCGGTACCGGTACCAACATGTATTTCGATACTTTTCGATACTTTTTAAAATAAAAAGAGAACGCAAAAAATGTCATTACTAACTTTATTTTAATGGAAAATCTTAGAACAATAACATATCAATCAGTAAATAAAATAAAATACCACAAAGACAAGCTTTTCAAATGCACACAATTTTAAAATAAATAAAATAAAAAACGGTGGCGCTTGCTTTTAGCACTGAATGTGGCTTTTTTTTTCATGAGTAAATTACCTGTCGTCCCTTGAACTCAGGCCGGCTTTACACGACAACGCTCCCGGGTGAAACCGACAAAATATTTTATCAGATGTGCCTTTCGTTTAGAC
>JAOPJI010000092.1:2909561-2920975 GCA_027122695.1 Merluccius productus
GGGGGGGGGGGGGGGGGGGGGGGGGGAGGGGTCAGCGAAATTGATGACAAATTAGCGGTACACCTAAAGTACTGACGGAGGTACTCACGGTGTCTGCAGACTGGAGGCCGGCGCGGCGGTGTCGTCGCAGCTCCTCCTCCAGGCGCAGCGTCTGGTTCCTCAGGTCGCTCTTCTCCTCCGTCAGCCGGCTCACGAAGCCCGTCAGCTCGGCGTTCTGACGCAGCAGGCGCTCGGACAGGAAGTTAGACGAACCGCCGCCGATGGAGCTTCCTGCCATCGGAGGCAAACTCTGGAGAGAGAGAGACGAGTAGGAAACTTATTAAGAATTAAAATGATTGAGTTTCTCTTATTTCCTTCTTTTTTTTATCAGTTATATTAAGTCCAGGTTCAGGATACTTTATTTGATAATACAAAATAAGACATGAATAATATACAAAGATAAGGACATATAAAGAAATATGAAGACATTGAGAAATATTTTAACGTATATCAACAAAAGTCCATGAATGCATGAACGTGTCGGCGAGGAAACCCATTTGAATCGGTGTAAAATACTGTATTTGTATATATGTACAACCAGAGGAGGAGTTTGGTTCAGTTATTCGCATTCAACATCCACATTCAACAAAAACAAGCAAGCCAAAGGTTGTGGACCGACCTCCGAGGGCGGGGGCAGCGCAGGGGACTGCTGTAACATACTGATGACCTCGTCTAGGTTGGCTTGGATCCAGGACAGCTCCTCCTTCTCCACCTTCGCGGTCAGACTGCAGCACAACACACAGGGAAGTGATGGAGTCAAACTCTAAACCGCGTAAAGGGCATTTCCACTGGCTTAAAGTGAACGGATGTACATGTCATTAAGGAGCAGGTCGAGGGTTAGGACGTCTTGCTCAAGGATGCCGCCTACAGGGCAGGATGTGGACATTGGGGGAAATCAAACCCAGTACCTTTCAAGTACCTTTCACCCCCCCCCCCCCATGGACTCTTCATATATCAGAAGCAAGAAATCCGAATGAAAGGAACACAACAGGAAATGCAACACAGGAAACAGGAAGCGTGTGTGTGGTACCCGTCTGTGCTCCTGCTGGCCATGGAGCGAATCTTGGAGGCGGTGAGGTGCAGCTTGCCCAGGATCTGGTCGCTGGAGTGCCAGGGTCCCGGCCCAGACGGTCCCACCCTGGTGCCAGTGTCAGAGTGGGGGGTGTGTGGGCCGGCGGCGTGTGCGTCGGTGGCGGTGGTCTCGTGTCGGGACAGCCGGTCTTTGGCGCGTTCGGTGGCTTCGCGCCGTTGTGAAGCAGGCTGTCGTACACGGAGAGATACGCAGTTTAAAAACGACACTTTTATAGGACGCCCTTTATCATGCCCTTAAAATAGAACAACAACAACAACAACAACAACAACAACACAACAACAGTAAGACGGAAAGATCCGAAAAAAGCTTACGTCTTGTGCGTTGTGGGGCGACCGCATCGCTCCGCTCCCTGCTCCCTGCGCTCCTTCTGCCAGCCGCTGCCCCAGCTCAGCCACCCTCCCCTCCAGCGCCTCCTTCTCCTCCTCCAGGCACCTCCTCCTCTGGCCCTCCCTCTCCAGCTGACGCTGAGTGTCGGACGCCCGCTCCTCCAGCCGGGTCAGCTGGCCCCGGGCCTCCCGCAGCGCCTCCTGGTCGGTCTGGGAGTGTTGGAGGCCAAGCGAGACCTCCTCCTGCTGCCGTACCGCCTCCAGCCTCTGGGTCTCCAGCTCCCCGAGGAGGCGCACCACCTGGGTTGGGGGGGGTTTTAGGACATTTGTGTTATTGGGGTGCAGATTAAAAATAAATAAATTAAAGATAAACACATTTAAAGAACATCTACAGATGAGACACAACCATCACCTGTGCATGCTTCTCATCCAAGTCCCTCTGCAGCCTCTGCAGTACGCTCCTCTCTCCTCCCACCCCCTCCTCCTCCGCCCCCTGCTCCTTCTCCATAGACGGCGCCTCTCCCCCCGTCCTCAGCTGGCGCTCCCTGCCCAGGGCGCTGCTCATCTCCTGGGCCGTGGCCTGCTGGGTGTCCAGCTGCACCTGGAGCTCCTGGAGGCGTGTCTGCAGGGAGAGCTGCGCTCGCTGGGCCTGCAGGGCCTGCTGGGAGGAGGACCGGCGCTCCTCCTCCAGGGAGGAGGAAAGCTGGGCCGCGTGGCTCCGCTGCTCCTCCACCGTCGCGCGGAGGTCCTGCGCACACAATTGTTATTTTATTATACAAAATAGTAATGTTGTTTTGGTGAGAGAGAGAGAGAAAGAGAGAGAGAGAGAGAGAGAAATCTGACCTCTAGCTCCTCCTGCTGGTTCTCCTCACTCCTGCCGGTCCTGCACCTCTCCTTCTCCACAGCCCACTGCAGCTCCCTGCTCCTTGTGCGCTCCTCAGACAGCTGGTCCGTCAGCCCGTCCAGCTCCCCGGCCCGCTCAGACACCTCCTTCCTGTTGGACCAGGACAGCCAGAAATACACTTCTTAAAATGTTCTGAGGATTTTAAAAACTAAAATCTAGAATTTCATAGATGGAAGTGTTTTAAATGTAATTGTATGAAAGTGTGTGTGTGTGTGTGTGTGTGTGTGTGTTTCTGGGTCGGACCTGAGTGTGTCCAGCTCCTTCAGGTGTTTGTGCTGGGCCTTCAGGGTGGTCTCCAGCTCCAGTTTGGTCTGGGCCAGCTCCCCCTTCAGCTCCTCCAGCAGGACCCTGTCACCGGGGTCCCCACACCCAGGGATGCTGGCCCTCTCCCTCTGGGCTCCGGCGCCAGACTCCGCCCCCGGTGGTGACGCTAGCTGGACGCCTGAAGGACACAGAATGATTGACATTACTTACTTCTGAATTTTTCAAACTGAAATATTCACGAGTCAAAAGTATTTCCACTGGTGGTTTACAGCTAAGTTTATCCTAATCTATTTATCCAATGTTCAATTTTATTTTATTATATTCCATACATTTATATGCAAGTGTGCAGATAATATGTCAGTAATGGATGTAAAAGGGGGCTGTGGTGAGGAGGAGGACCAGACCTTGGTGTAGGTGCTCCAGCTGGGCTCTGAGCTGCTGGACCTCCGAGAGGAGACTGGAGCGGTCCGTGGCGTGGAGAGACCCCATCGCCTCTCTGTGGTGGACCTCCTGCACCGAGAGAGAGAGAGATGTCACACTGTATGTTAGTGACCAATAAGCCCAGGAAGAGAGCGAGACAGAGAGAGAGAGAGACACAGAGAGAGAGATAAAGTGAGACAACCCACTGAGATTCATTTTTTCAGTTTAATTCATAGTTTGTTATTTTGCCATTGTGCTGGCACCCAAAGGACTTCTAAAATATTATAATATTTATTTTAGTCCCCTGGGTATTTAATTTTAGGTTTATGCGTTGCCAAATTTAATCCAAATGTGTGAGTCTGCAATTATAACTTAGCTGTATACTGTATACAAGCTTTCCAAGCAACATCTTATTAATATCAACCACTACTCTTATATAAAAATAAAATCCAACATTTTTTACTGAAATCATTAAAAGATCTTGGAAATGGCAGCACAAAGTCTGAATATGTTTTTTTTTTACCAGTAAACTGCATTCATTTATCTACAATGTAATTTCAATGAAAATAAACAAGGATTTGAACTGAACTGCACAAAATAATGTACAAAAAATATTTCCACTGGTGGGTCACAGCGTGAAAATAATCCAAATAATTGTGCTTCTTCTCTCGTGTGTGTGTTGGCGTGAGCGGGGCCCACCTGCTGGGCCAGCCGGTGCTCCAGCTGGTTGAGGTGCACGACGGCGTCGCTGGTGTCCAGCAGGTCGAGTTGGCTGTAGAGGGCGCTCTTCAGCACGCCTCGCTCCCCCATCAGCACCTGCTGCACCGCGCCCAGCAGCTCCCCGCGCCAGTCGGCTCCTCCAGGGGTCTGGAGGGAATGGAACGGAACAAAAGAACCGATAATGTTTTTTTTTTAGGAATTAGGAAACACCAGGAACTGGACTTTAAGCACAATGCGTATATCTGGTGGTGGTTAACAGGACGCTCTGCGGGGGGAGATGCGTTACCTGTGTTTCCCTGTGCGTCTGCATCTGGTTGACCAGGGTCTTCAGGGACTGCACCGTGTCCAGCAGGGCCTGCCTCTCCCTGGGCCAGCCGTGGCCGTGGCCGGGGGTCTGGCCCCCTCCGGGTCCTCCTGCTTCTCCCCCGGGCTGCTCCTCCGTCAGGGGGAACTCGGAGAGGGACAGCACCTGCATGCCCTCCTGGTGCACCTCTCTCAGCAGAGTCTGGGGTGCACACACACACACACACACACACACACACACACACATACGCAGGTTAATAGAGACACTGCTGCATACTGTTATTGTTGTCTAGTGCCGTCTCCTTCCTAGAGGACACACTGTGTCCTTCCTGTGGGACTACACCGTCCTTCCTAGAGGACACACCGTGTTCTTTCTTCCTTCCTGGAGGACACTTCTGACACGGTCACACACACACGGTCATTCACTCACTCAGTATCTCACTCACTGGCTAACTCTCTCACCCATTCCCTCACTGGCTCACTCACTGGCTCAGTGAGCAAGTAAGCAAGCCTGCCTGCGCACTGAGACTCTCGACAAAAACGTAGTTCCCCAACAGACAAGACAAGTTATTTGAATTATTGAATACCTTGATCTTGTCAGGGAGTGGATCCTCCGCGTCCCGCCTGGCTCCCTCCGGGGTGGTCCTGAACTCCTGCTGCAGGCTGGGGGGGTCGTAGCCCGTCCTCTGGCTGTAGTCTGAGCTGCTGTCTGCATGGGGAACCACACATAGACACTCCTGTCACACTAGTTCCTGTCAACGTCTCAGAGCAGTGGCGGAAGTGAGTTTTGGGAAAGTGAACTGCATTGATGGTTCAAACCGAGTCTCTTACCACTGGTGTACCCATCCCTGAACTGTAGCGATGCGGGTCGGTCCGTTCTCACCGGCGGGGCCTGGAGGGAACATCAAGACGATCCAAGTCAACATTAAAGGTGCTGTAGGTAAGATGTACCAGCCAGTATTTGTGTGTGTGTGTAATTTCTTAGCAATGGCAGCAGAGCCGCCAGCCAGCTATGAGTGAGTGAAATGCGCTGTGATGCACTTTTCCAATTTTCGATTGCATGTTGATTGTCTTCAGCCTCACCCGTAAGCCACTCTGAATGAAAGCGCCTGGCTAAAGGAAATTGGTAACATGAATGTAAAATGGCTTTTAGAAACCATTTGACTTTATAACAACATGTATCACAGTGACTTTTCTTCTTCTCTAGCTTCTTTTACATCTCTTCTTATCACTTTTCTCTTTGTGAAAGCTTTTGGAAATGTTTGATATATGTTTTTATGTAAACTGTTTCTATTTCTATTGTATTAATTTCATTGTCTTTTATTTTCTTTTGTAAGGCACTTTGTCAAGTAAAGCGCTACATAAATAAAGTATTATTATTATTATTATTATTATTATTATTATTATTATTATTGGCCCCCCCCCTCCGCCTCCTCACCTCTCCAGAGCGCAGCTTTTCTATGATGGCCTTGAGGGCCTTGCACTCGTTCTCCAGCACCTGCGTCTCGAGGCGCAGGCCTTCGCTCTCGGCGATGTGCCGCGCCTCCATGTCGAGGATCTCCGCGGCGTGGAGCTCCTGCATCTGGACGATCTTCTCCTGGAACTCCCCGATCACCTCCTCCACCGCCTCCTCCTCCTTCTTCTGGGCTGCCGCTGCCACCGCCGCCGCAGAAAGGCTCAGGGTTTCCGCGGCCACCAGTGGTGCGGCCGTCGTCGTCGTCTGGAGGTCTTGGTGGGTCTGTGTGGACGAGTCGGTGACGGAGACCCGCTGGCGCTGCTCCTGCCGGGGCTGCCGTTCGGCCCCAGGACCCCCGGACCTCTGGGTCTTCTCAGACGACTGCTGGCCGGCGGTGGTTGCGGCGGCGGCTGCAGAGTTTGTCCTGGATAAAGACGCTTTGTCTTTAGCGTTGCCGGACCCCTTATTGGACAACGACTTCCCTGCTTTCCTTTTGGGCTGAGCGGCGGCAGACGCGGCGGCGGTGGAGGAGGAGGAAGACGACAGCGGCTGAGGGGAGGGAGAAGGGGATGGAGAGGCGGGTTCCGGGGTTGGCCTGGCCGCCATGGCCGCTTGTAGGTCCTGGAGCTCGTCCTGGAGCTTGGCGATGGCGAGGTCGCGAGACTGGAGCTCATCCTGGAGCTTGGCGATGGCGAGGTCGCGAGACTGGAGCTCGTCCCGGAGTTTGTCCGCTCGCTCCCGGAAGCTGGCGAGTTGTTGGAGGAGCTCTGGCGTGCGAGAGCCTTCACCTCCTTCCTCTTCCTCCGCTGTTAACTGGTAGAGATCACAGACGGAGGGGAGATACTGAGAAACTACATCTAGCAGGCTTCGCTTTTTATTCAAAGTGACTGGCAAGTGAGACAGAGAACAATCAAAACATAAAGCCACTGTTTGAGCAACTACAAAAAATACAAACACTGATACAAAAACACTGTTAGTTGATTACTTGTATTTATAAAAGTGTAAATGAATAAAGGAAGTGAACTTGTGTCTTCTTACCCTGTAGAGTTCTCCTTTAAGGTGAGCGATAGTCATTTCCCTTTCCTTGAAAAATCAAGAACAAGCAACAAATTACAAACTAACAAACAAAAAATGCCTCACAAAAAACAACCACAGACTATTTAAGACTTTTTAGATTCAGTAATTTCAGCAAGCCTCCAAGCAATAGTCCCTGAGACCAGGTACAAGGATCTTAATTATACAACAACAACAACAACAACAACAACAACAACAATAATAATAATAATAATAATAATAATAATAATAATAATAATAATAATAATAATAATAATAAGACAAAAAAACAGTCGTCCTTGAGAACAGGCAAAACTAGACTATAATAAGTTTCATTCCCATGTGATGCCTATGATGTGGTCACCCATCTCCACCGAGCTCAGAGGTGGAGTTGAAGAGTGGTCCACTACCGCCCCCAGGTGGGGGAGTCGTGGAAACGCACGCCTGGGAAAAAATTAAAATTAAAAAATATATAAAAATTAAAAAAAAATACAAGTGAGATTGACCTCAAACCCTCTAAACGCAACCGTAACGATATCCAATATCCAATTCAACGATAACCACGACAACAATCCCCCGGAAGAGACGCTTTCCCCGGAAGAACCACTACTTCCGGGATGTCGACGTCAGGGGGGGGGGTGAAAGTTCAGAGGTCACGCGGAGGTTGTGTTTTGCTTCTTCTTTTTCCCCAGCAGCGATGCGATGGCGTCCCTGAGTTTATTACTGAGGCGGCGGCTGTCGCGGTTGCCGCAGCTGGTGTCCCGGTTCTCCCGGCTCTCCGACGCTGCGGCGGCGGCGGTCCTGGCGGCTGGGCGGCCGCCGGCCAGGAGGCTCCATGGCTCGGCGCGGCGGCGGGTCGGAGACAAGGGGCCGTGGAACAGGAGCCGCGTCCCGGAGCAGCAGTACCCGCTGACGGAGCTTGATAAGGCGGACGCCCTGGTGAGGCTGAACACCCCCCCCCCCCCCACGCTGATCCGGCACCAATGACTGCCCCTTTTTTGTTGTTGTTGTTGGATGTAAATGCGTCTGTCTGTCTGTCTGTCTGTCTGTCTGTCGGAGGTGTGTCTCTGTTACTTGTCTGTGCAACGGGTTGTCATTGCGACGAATGGCCATAGAAAGTGTGTGTGTGTGTGTGTGTGTGTGTGTGTGTGTGTGTGTTGTTTCCCCCCCCCCTAAACTGTGTGCTGTTGTTTCCCCCTTTTTCTTTAGATGCTAAGGAAGTCCCACGAGACAGGTGAGCCAGTCCTCCGGTTATGAGTTCCCATCCAGGTGCTGCCCAGTGTCACGTTTTTCCAATTAGGCCTAAACATGCTGTGGTGTTGCCTTCTGGCCCATTCTCCTCCACTGACACACACACACACACACACACACACACACACACACACACACACACACACACACACACACACACACACACACACAGCAGTTGGGATGATCACATGTGACCCACCACTGTGTCATATTCATATACCACTACAGTATACACTACAGGGTCACATGTGACCCACCACTGTGTAATATACCACTACAGTATACACTACAGGGTCACATGTGACCCACCACTGTGTAATATACCACTACATGGTCACATGTGACCCACCACAGTGTCATATACCACTACATGGTCACATGTGACCCACCACAGTGTCATATACCACTACAGGGGTTGAAAAGGAAAGTGAGGTACAGTACTGTAAGTGTATGGCAGTGGGCTGCGTTTCCCAGCAGTTAGTTCGGGTGGTCTTAACGTGTGTTTGTTTCACTTCACTTCAGGTGTGTGTGTGTGTGCGTGTGTGCGTGTGTGTGAAAGAGTAGCTGTGTTGAGTTTTAATAACACTTTGGGTTGAGTTTAAATAGAGTTTGAATAAAACTCAACGTTTGACCCAAGCAAGCTCTGCATCGTTTGACTAGAGCAAACTCTCTCTCGTCATTTCGCATCCCACCATCCCGCCCCTCACTACAGTGTGTTGTACATACTTTCCGGGTTGGGAGTAGATATTGAAGATATGGCGATGAGCCATGTGTGAATGTCAAATGTCAAGCAAAACATTGACATGAACATTGCATTCTACCTTGCTTTTTTTCACATATATGGGGTTAGGTAACCATTCTCAACTGGTGGGTCTCAACCCACTCAGAGGTCGTGGATTTGGAGGGCATTTTGTGTGGATCGCAGAGCACATGCCAAACCTTAATCTTTAGAAAGATGCCCATGAATTAACTAATGTTTCAATATTAATTTGTGTTTCAATGCCTTACTGTTTCATTGAGTTTAGCCCCAAGTGTTGCAGCTATTTGTTCGCCCCATGTTTTCAGCATGAAGGCGTTGTTGGTTACTGCAATATTGATCAATATTGTTATTATTTTTGGGTCATGACTTAATGACTAATGACACATGTGGGTCCTGAGGCGAGACCAGTTGAGAACCAATGCACTATACTATGTGTAGTAATGTATGTATGCATGTCGTTTCTGACCTTGAACGTGTGTTTTTAGGATTCCTGTCGTGGTTCAGGAACGGCCTCCTGGCTACCGGGATCGGCGTGATCGCTTTCGTCCAGAGTGACGTTGGACGAGAGGCAGGATACGGTATGGCCTGGACACACAGCTTTTAGATATTGTTTTTTTTTTTGTAATAGCAATAGTTAATAGTCATGGTAAATATTTACGCTACTACCATCAAATAATTCAACAAATCTGGTGAGAAATGTCTGACACCGGAACGTGTAACCACACACATTGTGGTGATTACTGTATAGCATTTTTAGTTTGCCACCCCAATTGCCTGAAGTTGGTTTCAATGTTGATAGGCCAGTCTTACTTTAATAAGAAGATAACCTGATGAGATTAGATTTGGCTTTCTCTTAACGACAATAGACTTTTCATCGTAGGACACACACAGGTGTCGCTCATAACACTTTGGGTCTTACTTTCGTGTACCAGGACATATGGTCCACGGTCAACGTGGGATATCTTCACTCATTTTTAGTCTACTACCCGTGCCCTGGTACATGAAAAGAGCAGACCCATAGTTAGTGTTATGAGCGTGTGTTTGTCCGACGCCGATGCCTCTGTGAAAGGGGGAGTGCGCTAAACATACGCGATGTATGGTCCAACTCTGTCCTCCTCAGCCTTCTTCATCCTGGGCGGCATGTGCGTGTCCTTCGGCGGCGCGGCCTACATCTTCAGCCTGTTCACCCTGAGACGCATGATGCTGCTCTCCCTGCCCGCCATGCTCCTGCAGGGCTCCGCGGTGGGCAGCGCCGCCCTCTTCTGGCTGTGCGCGGTATCGCTCTACATCGGCCGCCTGGAGGTGGAGATCATCCACGACGACGACGACGAGGAGGGCGGCGACGACGACGACCGGGACGAAGGGTGCCGGGAGTGCCGCGACAGGCGGGAGAACAGGGGTTACCGCGGTCCCCATGACAACCGTCGCCACGGCGGCGAGGACGGTCACAACAAAGGTCAGGACAAGTAGTGTCCCGCCGGTGACGGAAAGGATACTTAAAGAAGGAAAATATTTGTTTTGTGGGTGTGTGTGTGTGTGTGTGTGTGTGGGTGTGTACGTGCGTGCCTGCCATGCATGTGCGTGTGTGTGTTTGTGTGTGCGTGTACGTGAGTATGCACATGAATGTGCTCCTATGTCTTACTCCTTATGTTGATGTAGGAATGACTTGTATAAAGAATAAGACGACTTCCTCACCAGGTAGAACAGTGGTATGAAAAATGAAATGCTGAATACTGTCTCGTCACAATGTTTATTTTGTGCTTGGGTTTGATTTTTCTTTGGGTTATTTTCTGCTATAAACATATCACATAGCCCCTTTTCAGAGCTGCTTTCCATAGACTTTTGGTTTACATCCTGTGACTTACATGCCACAGTTTGCCACACGCATACACACAACACTTGGGTCATGTCACTTCTAAGCAGGTGTTACTTTTCAGGGGCTGTTCTATACGATCTTATTGACTAGTTTAGCCAACCTTTGGGAATGTGTTGTTTTGTTTGATTATTTTATTAAAAACACAAAAAACTGTGGTTGACTACTTGAATCTTTTATTACAACAGTTTCAAAATGTTAGTCGTGTGATATTTGAGTGTGTGGCTGAAACCAGTGCATGTATTTTTCACCGATATCATGTTCTATTTTAAACCATATTCTTTTATTTTTTTCAAAAGGAGGATAGCACTTTTTGTCTGTTTGCCATTAGACAATGTCTATAGGCCTATACACAAAATAATGTACATATTTTTATATATTTACTTTATATTTTGTATACCTATTAAATTCTGGAGTAGTGGATGTTTATTACAATTGGATTGGATTGAACATTTTTCCAGTATGGAGATCATTCAGGAAACACACTGCTGATGATTGTGGCTCATGTCTGACTGGCGCATTTTAATTTTGCTTTGTGTGTACGCATTGTTCTTTACCAGCGCGATAATGTATGAAATAAAACTAGACGATTAAAAAAAAAAACCGTAAGATTGTTTGTTGACCCAGAGTAGAGTTTGTGTAATTGTGTGTTGAATGCCCGTAATTGAGCATAAAATACACTTCGTAATGAGGATAATCCCGAACAATTCAGTAAGTATCGCTGTGGGAGAACAAACGACCTCGGGAAGGTCAGGAGTGAGAGGTGGAGGTGTGTTGTGCCTTTAGGGATTTTACACACGCGTTCAACATGGCACGCCTGTCTGTGATAACGCATTTGAATAACTCAACTATACTATACTGAGCATACTGCTTCTGGATGTGTGTGTATGTGTGTGTGTGTGTGTGTGTGTGTGTGTGGTATTAGTGATGAAGTGTGTACTGTGTTGTAGGA
>JAOPJI010000092.1:2939046-2950252 GCA_027122695.1 Merluccius productus
GCTCCTTACTGACCTGTCTCTGCATTCATCCTGTAAGCCCGACCCCCTACCTGCTCCTTACTGACCTGTCTCTGCATTCACCCAGTAAGCCCCGCCCCCTACCTGCTCCTTACTGACCTGTCTCTGCATTCACCCAGTAAGCCCCGCCCCCTACCTGCTCCTTACTGACCCGTCTCTGTATTCACTGTCTAACCCCTATGTCTGCCCCCTTTAAACCATTAAAAAGACATCATACTGGCCCCCCAAAAGACAGAAAAATTTTATCTGATCACCATGGCAACTGGTGGCAAAAAAGCGGCTCATTAAAATAAAACCAAAGAAGGCCCACAATGCCCTCCTCCTCCTCCTCCTCCTCCTCCTCCTCGGGTCTTACCCTCGGCGCGGTGCAGCTCGAGGGCCAGTTGCTCGCGGGCGCGCCCCTCCTCCGCCAGCCGCTCCTGGAGCTCCTCCTGCCGCTGCAGCAGCTCCCCTATCTCCTGGTTGTGGCGGAAGGACTCGCGCATCAGCTCCGTCTGGGTGACCCGCGCGTGCTCCAGCTACCAGGAGGAGAAACATGGAGGGAGAGGGAGAGGGAGAGGGAGAGGGAGAGGGAGGAGGGACAAGGCCGTGAGACACAGTGGTTGGTGTGTTTTGGTAGAGAAAGTGGTGAATGTCGACCAAAATAAAAGGTTGGGGTATTTTCTACAGTATCTCTAAGATATAGGACAGTTGGTGTCTTTGATCTTTGAGGAACCTGTGTGTGACCCTCAAAGTAGGTTAGAGTAGCTATATATTATATATTATATTATATATATTATTATATATTAGCATCGGTATTGACAGGGTTAGACGACAACCAACTCTATGCACTCATACTTTTACTCATATGTTTATTTAACGTCTCTATTTATATTAAAGTTCGTTTTTTTTTAATGTGTTTATACTATTTTATCTTCATACGACTACAGTAGCGCCGTTATTGCCACTAGTGCTCTTGTACTGCTGAGCGGGGGACCGTTGTTCTCGTTTATCACATCCCATTGTACCGCTGACCCCGCGTTAACCTACATACAGTACGACGAATAAAAAGGGAAACTGAATGAAACGCAGAGACACACACACACACGCACACACACACACACACACACACACACACACACACACACGCGCGCATCGAGATACGGAGATTAAAACAACGTCGCCGGATCAGCAAAGGCAGCCGGCTCCGACGACAGGTAAACATCACGGTAAACATCTCTACGGTAAACTGCGGCCTGAACACGTCTCCCTTATCGCGACTGAGCAAAGGTCACGTCGCCGTAACCGCATGGCAACCAGGAAACGGTGACCTTTTTCCCTCCGAGACAAATTCCCTCTCTCTCTCTCTCTCTCTCTCTCTCTCTCTCTCTCTCTCGTGCGCGCGGCTCACTCTCGCTCTCTGATCGGAGACGAGTGTGTGACACGCGCGACTTAATGACGGCAAGTAAGTAAGAATATGTTGAAAAAAACATACGTATGTGTGTGTGTGTATACGGTACACAGCAGCAGAATATAAAGTACCAAGGGGGGCCAAACTTTCAACATGCAGCGTCAAACTTTATCCATAAAGCCATCGCAACACACACCAACCCGATCCAACAAAGCCCCACAAAGCCCCCCCCTCCATCAAATCCCGCAAAACACAACCCGGTGTTTAAACACTCACTGTGTAGGGAGGAGTGGGGAGGGAGATTTTGGACACGACCTTAAGCAGGTGGCCGTTCTTGCGGTGGCTGACGTGCGAGATCTGCGTCTGCACCACCACGGCGTTCTTCTCGTTCAGCACCGACGTGAGGGGAAAGGGCCGCGGCAGGGGCACGCGGGACTCCACCTCGTACACGTCCTGGTCCTCGCCGTCCACCCACACCACGCTGTTCTGCGCGCTCGAGTTCCAGTAGGACCGGTACGAATCCATGGTGGCGCTGGGTGGTGGCGTTGCTGCTTGCTCGACACCGGCGCCGCCGCTGCTGCTGCGATCTTGACCATCGGTTGGGGGGGCGACTCACCGACTGACTTTTCAGTTTTCAGTTTTGTCCTCCTCCTAAAACATCGATCAATCTGTGTCTCTCGCTTTACCGGCTTCTTCTTCTTCCTCCGCCAATCAGGTCATCCGATCTCCACAAACCAAACCATAGACCGTACCATAGACTCCAGGGGGGGGGGGGGGGGGGGGGTTAAGGTAAGGATGTTGTGCGTAGCGGCACACAACAGCAGTGGCGCCGAGCAACAGCCGTTTGTTTCCTTTCCTACGAGCCTCGCTTGAGTAAACATTCAGGGTTTTTTTCTTCTTTTTTTTTCTTCCTTCTTCCTTCCTCCCCTTCCTTCCTTACTTCAGCGTCACCTGTGATCACATGTCAAGCCGGCGGGGGGGTGAGTCCAGGTGTCAGGTGGAGGAGGTGGGGACGTGGACTCCTCGCCGAAGAAGAAGAAGCAGCGGGACAACTCGTGCTGCGGCCGCCGAGGGGAAAGGACGTCGTCCGCGCGCGTCGCCGTCGTCCGGGGAGCGCCTCATCGTCGGGTCGGTGCGCCGCGGCGGCGGGGGAAACTTGCACAACAGTCAGACCCGGGTGGAAGGTAAGTCCTTCGAATGAAGGTTTGAGTTTCTTTGAGTTGCTTTGCATGCGTCTCTCTCTCTCTCTCTCTCTCTCTCTCTCTCTCTCTCACTCTCACTCTCTTTCTCTCTCTCTCTCTTTCTCCCTTTCGCGCCGTCTCTCTCTGGTCACTGAGTGGAGCACAGCCGTATCGCGGCGCACACCCCCGCCGACTGCCTACCTCTCACTCTACTCCCCCCACCCCCACCCCCTCTCTCTCTCTCTCTCTATCCGTGTTGCTCGCTCACTGGAGGTTCGTCACAACAATGCCGTGCCGCCGTGGCAACCGTGACCCGCCGGGAAGCCTAGCCCCCGCTTCTCCTCCGCTTTAATTGTTCCTTTACAAGTCAGCGCAGCCGGCGAAGGGTGAAATATTTGATCCAGGTCGCGCTCTCTCTCTCTCTGTCTCTCTCTCGCACACACACACTCACACACACACACACACACACACACACACTCTGCCTTGCTCCCTCTATCTCTCCCTTGCTCTCTGGTTTTCGGCTGTCATTTCCCCTCCACCGCCAGATCAGCCAGACTCCAATTTCAGCCGGGTCGCGTCGTCTTTTCGAACACTAAAGCGCTTCTTTCGCCGTGCCGCCGGCGTGATGCGGTGGTGTTGTCACTTTCATGTGGGACAGGCTTAAAAAAAAAGATTAAATCCCAAATTAAATCCCCAGTTATTTTTGTGTGTTTCCAGCCTGCCTGTCTGTCTGTGTACTTCCTGTGTTCATAGATCAGGACACTGGCTCGGCAGAACGGGGCGGGACGCAGGTGTGTCTGTTCCAGCCCCCGGGGAGCCAGCCGGCTCAGGTAGATTTGCAAATAGGCACTACCTCGCTCACACGCTGTCTCTGACACTGACACACACACACACACACACACACACACCTTATATAAAGCACACACCCTTTTTTCCCTTCTTCGTTTTCTTCTTCTTCCTCCTCCACGCAAACTTGTCAAACCGGATTCATGTCCATGTAGATTAGGACACTTTGTGATTTTTAAGTATTTACAGTCCCGCCCCCCCCCCCATGACTCCTCCTCCTCCTCCTCCTCCTCTGTTCAAGTGTCGGTCTAATCTCAAAACGCACAACAATCCAGACCAAGTCACCTTTCCAGTGACCCACAGCGGCGGCGGCGGAGGTCGAGTAAGCAAAGCTATGGCCCGGCAGCCGAGGCAAATCATTCACCAAACGCCATGGCAACAAACGAGCGGTTGATGCGCCTCCACATTCCAGAGGGCGTCTTCGCGGGACTAACCGCCGTTCCAGGTGATGCAGTGATTTACACCGCGGGAGGAAAGTGGCGGCGATTACTCACGAGATAAGCGCTTGTTCAATCGATGTAGCCGCGGTAGTAGCGGTAGTAGGAGCGGTTTGCCGTTAGCCAATTAAGCCGATTGCTAAACGTTTTTAATTGCGTGTATGCGGGAAGCGGGGGAAGACATAACGAGTGGGTGTTACATTACGAGATGTGATATATAACCCGGCTTGTAAAACATGTCTTTATTGATAGAGGCACGGCCCCGTGGTGTCCGTAACCGTCCCTATGGTGGTTCAGAGTGCACAAACCTGTCTGCTGACTTATAGTGGCTTAACAATCCACCCCCTGAACACACACACACACTCACACACACACACACACACACACACACACACACACACACACACAGGTAATCCAACCCGAGGATTGTATGAATTTGATCATGGATAGATAACGTTAAAATTAGCGTTTACCTTTCCCGCGGCTCCACAACTTAAACCTGCGCTACGTAAGTTTTCCCGTGATCAAATTCCAGCGGCTTGAATTCTACTCACACATGTGAAATGCTTAATCTCCGTATGTACTGTATGAAATCACACAGGAGATGAAATGCAGCAAGTACAAATATATTCGTCTCCAACACTCACACCCAGCACTTTGGGGCCAACTCAAAGCGTCATTCAAAATGAAACAATTTTACATTAAAAAATAAAAGAAAACATACATTATTAATAGTAATTCAAAACATACATTATTTCACGCCATGTGCCAAGCGTGCACTCGGCGAGACGCAGGGCATGTTACTGACGCTTGGCCTGACACCGGGTGCTATTTTTAGACGGCCAAGACAAAAGCCATTTGGCTGTGAGTAATGTGCGGCATACAAGCCAAGGGGGAAGACTCTAGCTAGTTAGCTTTGCACAATTAGCGTAGCACAGCTAGCATAGCGCTTGCAACAGCCTGCCGCACGCTGACCTCTGGCCTGGCTCTGAGGCGCAGGGGCACTGTGTGTGTGTGTGTGTGTAGACGAGCTGAAGGGGGGCAGGGCTATTATTTCATGCCGAATTCCGATAGGTCGAGTGTCCGGACAAAGGGGCTCATGCAAATTGGGTCCGGTATCTATAGGCAACCACCGGGAATGAGACGACTCCATTGTCTGTCAATTTCTAGACGGCACAACTTTGTTGCCGGGCGGATTTCTGCAGCCTCATCCCTATTCTGTCTGTGTTTTCAGCACACTTGGAAGACTATGGGGGACACAGAGTGTGTGTGTGCGTGTGTGTGCGTGTGTGTGTGTGTGTGTGTGTGTGTGTGTGTGTGTGTGTATGTGCGTGTGCGTGCAATGCGTGTATGCATGCGTGTGTGCGTGCGGTTCAATGTTTTGAACAAAACCTAGGCTACAGCGTGTTAGCCTAGCGTTTTCTGTTTAGGTTTGTCGGTCAGTATGAGGAGCAAACGACAACGTGTGCTAAACAACACATGGACAGCTGTTTACAACTGACACATTCCTTACAGCACCGCATGTATCCGGATCTGCTTCTCTGAATAAAACTGACCGTAGGAATGTTTGACTAGCAGCAGTTTTGAACATATTTGTTCACATTTTGATGTATATGTGTTATATGTTATTGGTCCTAACCTGAAGTTTTAAACAGATTTGTTTTTATTTTTATATATACCACATTTGTTATACATCATCGGTACTTGATACGTATATATCATAATAAAGTGTTATTTTATTTATGTAACAACAAAGTGTAACATTCAAGTAACGGAGTTGTAAGCCACCACAGCAGAGATGAACATTTGACAAAATTGCCTCAAACCGGCATTATGTACGTTTTCTCATTAGCGGCCTCTGGTGGCTTGAGTTGTCGCTACAGTTATAGCGAATTAAACGATTTAGAGAGAAAAATTCCCAGGATGGATTGACCCGTGGATGGGTGTGTTTTATTCTTGAGAAACTTCCTAGTCAGCTGCAGTAGAAAAGTGACACGGCGCTATATGGTACAATAAAAGACAACAATAAAAAGGACAACCGCACAATTGACTGCAGTGATGAGGAGCGGACAGGGAGTGTCCGGGTCGCCCGCCAGCCGCTCTCTGGTTCCTACCTGGTCGCTGCTCTCGGCGATGGCCACCAGCATTCGCTCGAGGGCCCTCTGGAGACGGCTGCTGGCGCCCAGCAGGGACTCCTGGTCCTCCAGCAAGTCGAGGACCCCCGTAGAGAGGGGATGAGGGTCGTCCTCCGGGGCCGACGGCCCCTCTGGACCTCCGTCTGGCTCCGCTACGCCGCCGCCGCCGCCGCCAGACCAGGCGGTCGACGACGCGTCCGTGCTCAACTCGCTGCCCTGGAAGCTCTCCGCCACAGAACCTGGACACACACACACACACACACACACACACACACACACACACATTAATAATCATGACATACACTTTCACAATCCCAGATGCGGGGATAAAAACAGCCTTTTCCTCACCATTGGTTAAATTGATTTATAGAGAACAACCGTTTAAAATAAGTTTAAAACGTATTTTCTGACTTGAAATGCCACCACTTCACAAAACACTTGTGGTTTTGTGGAGTTTGTGTAAAATGATGTTTATGTTTAGTGTAACTAAATGCATAAAACAGATATGCACATATGGACAAGCATTTGCTGTATACAACATTCGTTCAGAAAATGCACTTATTCATCACCTTCCCATATTCTCTAGGGATGACATCGGGGCACAATGTAACACTGATACAAATCTTATATATATATATATATTTCTATACATGAAATTAGCATGCATGCCAACGCCAACAGCTCAATCATTGTTGGCGCTTTAGCAAAACTCTTCCCCCCGATTTAATAGCAACAGACAAATCAAATGAGAACACTCTTACAATGCACAATTATATTTTTTAACTATTACATACGTTAAAATTGTATACAATTGAGCCGGCATTTGGTTAAAAAAAAAAGTAACGGTAAGAAACGTTAGGTGGGATGTTTAATACCAGACAAGAAAACTAAGCTAACTAATGTAAATAAGCTTTACATGCGTTTGGTCTTTAACGTACAGCTTCTACCGGCTACAACCCGGGGAACTGGTTATAAAGATGTGGTGTCTAATACAGTAGGTTACCATGGCTGCGGTCAAACAATGCTATTTTTAATGGAGCCGACACGCAACGACGACAACTCAAGGTGATGGTAGGTTATCGAAAGGTGCAATGCACAAAATAAACTTTCTTTACAGATTTCATGATATCAACCGACGGCAATCACGTATTATAAGATTGGAGAAATGCAGATATTACTATATATTACGTTGAATATTATAGGGCAATGTCTTGGTTTGTTTGGTGAGCAATACGAGGCCCGATCATTATTAAATAAAGTAATGACAATATAAACACACCATTGGGTCAACCCTTTTATACAAAGCATATTACAATGTTATGGTTTCTTTTAGCGTGGATGGTGCGAGTGGGAATTGAACCGCTATCCCTGGCAGCGTTAACGCCATACTCTACCAGTTGAGCTAAACGGATAGAGGGAAACACCACGCAGAGTTTGTCCTTTCTCTTTTTCTTCTTCTTCAAAAAATACTTCCATTTAGATTTAATAGAGCATAACTTCATGATATTTATACAGTTTTATATTCAATTTAATATGTTTTAATTCTCCCATTCATTTACCCATGTCACAAAACCTAGAGGGCAAAACAATATATTTGTAGTATTATTTTATTCATTTTGGCACCACTTGTAAAACATATGCATCGTACAATGCATTTATGATAAAGTTCTACACTATTTATTTATGCAACATAATCACGATAAGTGCATCTCAACGCCACAGTCCTTAGCGCTAAATCATATTTTTAGTGGGAGCTTCAGTATGACTTTAAATGCGTATTTAATTTGTGGGTTAAGTGATAATACCGGCTCTATCCCGACTATTTTAAGTATCTCCTTATATGGTAGAAAGTGAAACCATTAACTCGTTGTTATGATGGGCTCAACAGCCTCGCGCAGTAAACCAGTCAGACGAGGCCTGCGGGAATTGTGACTGGCAGTTGTCTGTTGTTTTAAATACCAACCCACTTAAATCACTCCCAGCTCACACCAAACGGTCGGTATGTTCCTCCTGTGGTTCAAAGGTATGCCAATACCTTACTTTATGATACTTGTTGATGTTTGATTTGATGTTTAATGATTCGAGCAGTTAATCACAGTTGCAGCTTTTAAAACACGCATTTGCCTTAGGAAGGAAGATTGTACCAAAGCCAGTAATCCCGCAAAGCCCCCCCAATGTAATACAAAACAATATATAAACTAACAAACAAGCAAGCAATCAATCAATTCATCATTCATAGACGGAAACATTTAATTGTTCAGCTTGAATTTTAACGTACACACACACACACACATCTAGTTTGACTTTTAGTTTTTGTTTGGACAGATTCCACTGCATTGACTTCAAGTAATAATGCCATTGCTCTGATATCGTTCAGCCCAGGTTTAACCGGATAGACGACACCGGCTATTCAAGTAATTTATGTATCCATAATCCTATTTAATAAAACCTTTGACAAAAGAAATTCTCGGACAAGCAAGCAAGTCACGGACAAACAAGCTAGCCGGGGCTAACAAGTAACAAGATTCAATTTGTTCTTCAACGAGGAAAACCTCAAAATGGCCGGATGCTTGATTTTTTTTAAATCCCTGTGACTTCGAACTGAAATCCTTTCGGCTCTTTTTCGACGCCTACGCTCAGAGCGGGAACCGCTCGTAGCAGTAGGACCGCTCCTCGACGAGGAAACCCTGGACGGACTTGCCTGTGGTGCAGAGGTGGAAGGGCTTGGTGCTGAGCTTCTGCAAGGAGGCCCGCGACCGGAGGTCACCGGTGGTGGTGGTGGTCGTGGTGGTGGTGGTGGGGGCCGGACGCTCGGCGGACCCGAGGTCACCGGCGGCGGCGGCGGCGGCGGCAGGCGGAGGCTCGGCGAACGAGGCCAGGCGCAGACTCTCCAGGTGGAGACCCATGGTCTCCTCGGCGGCCGCCGTGGTCTGGAGGACGTCTTGCAGCACCTGGTGCAGCCTGGCATTGTGCTCCCGCAGCAGATTTCTACAGGGAGATAGTGGGGGGGGGGGGGGGGGGGGGGGTTTAAAGGGGAGGTGTGCCCGTCTTCAGTCATCTTGAAGCAGTCATGTGTGCATAACACAAAGTTTTCCCCTTTAAAAGGAAAAAGGTCAGTGGACAGATGGTGGCCAGTATTAATAACAAAAGTGTAATTCCAGATCAGACCTCTTATTGCTTAAATAGGGCAGGGTCTAATATCAATGAGCTGTGTGATGCTGATGAAACTCACCGCCCACCACAAACACACTCTGTTATTGGCTATCATTTGTATCCGTTATATATATTTATATATCACTGTGACCGGTATGTCTGCAGGTTCATGTGGAGAAGATATGTATCTTTGTGAAAGTGAGTTTTTGCCTGTATGTCCGGTACAAGCTTAATAACTCTTCAGCCTTCTAGTTTCTTAGACTGCATGTTCTCCTAGGAACCCACAACCGCACAGCAAACACTTTCACTGTTACTGGATGTTTTTTTCCCTTCCGAACTGAATTCAATATGGAAGGATCAGATAGTTTTGTAGTTTCCGCTACAGATGCACTTTGGTATTGACAAGTCGTATTGACAATTACTTCATAAATACGCTTTGAATAGATCTAGATAAATAACATTTCTTGCCGTACATTTTGGAGAATCTAAAAAGAGGAAAGTCGGATTCAGTAGTTTTTCACTATGCCACAGACTGGTATGATTGTTAGGCTGAATGCTGCGACTGTTAGACTAACTGCTAGATTGTAGGACCATTATAACAGCATTTAGAGTCGTACTACCTTGAATGTCGATCAGTATGATCATTTTCTACTACTAAGTTTCCGGCTGTACTAACTCCTCACCTCAGTGTCCATGAAACGTTTTCTGTAAAAGATGCAAAAACCCGTTCACCCTCGCTGGTCTACGCAAAGTGTGATGTTTGACTAAAGCCCTCTTTTCTTTGCAGCTGCCCGACCCCAGGCTGCGATGGAAGTGGTCATGTCACAGGGAATTACGCCTCACATCGAAGGTACACATCACATGAACCATTCCCTCATTCGCACCGGCTAACAAAACACAAGGACAAAATCAAAGCGATTCTTTGATCATTCGACACGAGATCAATATCGCATTTTTTTTTTAAAGCTTGTCAGCGACATCATTTTTATGTCCCCTGACGCCATCACGTAATTGGTGACACAGAACGCTACTGTATTAAGAGTACAGGAGGGGAGGGGGGGGGGGGTTTCTAAGTCGTTGGAATAAACAAGCATGGTTGTTGTATTGTATTAGAATAGCTGGAGTCTGTGCTTGCATTGTGCGCTGATCAAAGCGAGCACTGAGATGACTGAGCTCTTTATCCTCGTCAGCGTGTCTGGATGTCCCCTGGCTGACAAGACGCTCAAATCACTGATGGCAGCCAACTCTCAGGAATTAAAGTATGTATTTGCAGCTCAATGACGATTGTCTAGAGAAGGATCTGCTCTCATCTAAACCCTGGCTCCTTTATTGTTTTGTGTTTGTTTGTTTTTTACTTTGGGTCGTAACTGTCCCTGTCGTATTATGTGCCCCATGTATATATCATCATTCGGAGCGGCGGTTTGCTCAATGTTAACATGGAGGACATCTTGTTATTGCTGTTCTTTTCACATTGATGGTGCGCCATTGCTCACGATCCTGACGATAATAAAGAGAGAGAGACAGAGAGACAGAGAGAGAGACAGAGAGAGAGACAGAGAGAGAGAGAGAGAGAGTGTCATCTGACGTCTGTGTCTCTCACCCTGCAGGTGCCCAACACCTGGTTGTGATGGATCGGGTCATGTGACTGGGAACTACGCCTCACACAGAAGGTAGCCTGTCCAATCACAATAGTTAGAGAGAGAGAGACAGAGAGAGAGAGAGAGAGAGAGAGACACAGAGAGAGAGAGAGAGAGAGAGAGAGAGAGAAAATCGCCACACCTGAGTATACATTCTGATCTTGGTTTCATTCATATTATTCATTTGTAAAAAACATCTGCTATACATTTACTACACATGATTGGAATGGCTTTAATAATCACCAAAGTAGTAGTAGTAGTAGTAGTAGTAGTAGTAGTAGTAGTAGTAGTAGTAGTAGTAGTAGTAGTAGTACTAGTACTAGTACTAGTAGTAGTAGTAGTATAAGTAGTATTCATAATAGCAGCTATAGTTGACATAGGTAACTGCATGGCATTATTCAGTAGTCAA
>JAOPJI010000092.1:2950352-2961846 GCA_027122695.1 Merluccius productus
GTGAGAGCGCCGGGCGGGCGGGGTGGTGGGGTGGACGGGGGCCGAGTGTGGGGGGGGGGGGGGGGGGGGGGGGGGGAGGGAGGGGGGGCTTAAAGGGGCGAAACGGGGTAGAGTGGACCCCCCTACCCAGGCACTATGGATAGAGATAGCAGAGGAAATCTACATAATGGAAAAAACACGTTGTTTGAGATTGCAAAGAAGCATAGCTGGAAGAAAAGTGGGAGACGACGGAAAGGACAACTGATTGAGTTTGATGCAGAGATTGTGAGAATGGATGAACTGCTAAAAATGTAAATCCTTTTTTGGTTTATTTACATGTTCATCTGTTGGTTTTATATGGTTTATAAATGTTGAAATCGTCAATGAAAACCAATGTGCTGTAGGTAGAACGGTGTAAATTGGCTCATACAGAGGCAGGCGCAGTCAACTACAGTAGAAACATTATCACAGCGCATTAGCTGACGGATGGTTATAGCATTCTTAATAAATTACCCTCAAATAATAGGGTAATTTAAATTGTGCACAACCTTCAACAATGAACCCCCCCCCCCCCCCAAACAAAAAAAAAATCTAGATATATAGTGTGTAGCTTACACAGTCTACATACTGCATCTCTTATCGTTTTTTTGTTGTTACTGTTAATGTTAATTAATGTTAATGTTTTGACTGTATCCGTTTTATATCATGTTAAAAGGCATAATATAAAAGTGTATTATTATTATTATTATTAGTACTATTATTATTCCCTCTACCTTTCAGAGGTGACCACATCCAGACTGCAGGACGCGCCTCCAGCCAGCGTAGCAATTTTCCATCCTTGAGACTTCCCCGGTGCTTCCCTATCATCCTCCTCCTCCTCCTCCTCCTTCTTCTCCTTCTCCTCCTCCTTCTCCTTCTCCTTCCGGACGGTCTGGAGGGACAGCAGGGACAACACAGACAGCAGCCCCGTCATCAGTCGGCCTATATACTTAGCTTCACCTTCCCCAGAGAACACACAGCATTACAGTGCAGCCCCGGAGGTTGGTAGCCATGCGACCAACATTATTAAAAGTAGATTCAAAACCAGGCAAAGCAAAAGCGCCAACAACAGCGGGGAACTTATTGGAGAGTGACTGTCCGCAAACACACTGATCTCTCCCTCTCTCTCTCTGTCTCTCTCTCTGTCTCTCTCTCTCTCTCTCTCTCTCTCTCTCTCTCTCTCTCTCTCTCTCGATGCTGGGAGACAACAGTAGTATCTTTGTGCTGCTATGACAACAGGTGCCCTCCATTCAAACAGTGACTGGTGGTAGCGGTGGTGATGGTGGTGGTGAAGGAGGCAGCTCCCCCTATGGGTGGGTAAATGGAACTGCGACAAGTAAAGGATGAATTGTATTATAATAATTATACTTCCGTGTCATCGCTTTAGGTGCAATAACATGCCGGTTTTCCAGGTCATGTTATGACGAGTTGAGGAGGTGGGCATATTGTAAAGATCAGCAGATGTCACTGAATTGTGTCTGGCGACCTTTGGTGGATTACGCTACGCTCTGGGGACGGCAGTAGCTCAGCAGGTAGTCTGGCAACCGGTAGGTTGCTGGTTCGATCCCTGGCTCCTCCTAGCTAAGTGTCCCTGAGCTGGACACCTCACCCTAACTGCTCCCGACGAGCCGGCTGTCGCCTTGCATGGCTGACACCGCCGTCGGTGTATAAATGCGTGTATGAATGGGAGGCACTAATTGTGAAGCGCTTTGAGTGGCCTCAAGCATTTACCATATATAGATGCAGTAGTTTTACACTCAGAATCACCGACAGAGACCTACGTGGTGTACCTACGGCAACTATTGGGCGCAGAAGTATATCGCAACCTTAAGCATACTTGCTGTGAGTCACCGCGTCGCCTTGGCCTTCAGACACGCACCGCTGCAGTTAATCAAAGACTCACTTCGTTCGTTGGGAGAGGCAGAATAGTTTTACACAAGGGACCATGTAAACTAAAAATAAATCAATAAATAAACATGTTAAGCTACAGGGGGTACTTTCACCTTTACACCACTTCCATAAGGAACGTTAGGTTCTAGTGTACTGTGGTTATTAGGGTACAGTGGGTCCATCCATTTGACAATAAATCTTCGGGAACTAGTAGTCCGTGTGCTTTCGACTTGACTTCAGGAATGGCGGTTGGGCGAGCTGAAGCTCGATGAATCGGCCCGTTCCTAAAGTGTGTTGAAGCCAACTGTCACCGCGTCACGTTCATTGAACCCGGCAGCCCTCGCCTCGTGTGTGTAATGCCTAACGATGCAGCGAACGACACGCGCAAAGCCCTTCTGACGGTGGGGCAGAGATACAGTCGCCGAGGCAGAGATAGCCGCGGCGGTCACGGCGCCTAGCGTGACGTTATATAGGACTTCACATCGCAGGGGAAGCAAGAACGAGAACGTCGCCTACAGAAAGAAGAAAATAAGAGTGAGTAACCTAGTTTAGAGACGGGACCTGCTTTGCCCTTTTAGACTACTCTAAACGACTCTTTAACTACCACTCTAAGCTGTACGCTAACTAGCACTTCAGCTGAGCGAATGCTGATCTCAACAAGGACTTGAGCTGTGTATCATAACTGTTCATTTGGTCCCCTAGCAACCAAATGAACTGCGTCTGTCTAAAAGGCCATTAAGTCAGCCCACAAATCTGTAATTATAGGTTGTTAACACCCACAAGCAACAGTGAGATCGTGAGTATTACTCACTAAAATGTTGTGGCGAATATCATAACCTAAAATCTACTCTTCAACGTCTAACAAGTGTGAGAACGCTGTGGGCGCTACAAGATAGGACAAACAACATTTAGCTAGACGCATATGATTATAAGGCAAAAAACCTGCAGTGCAACCGGGCGACGATGCAGAGGAAGAATAGATTAATCCTCTGAAATAAACGAGCTCTTAAGGGGGCAGGTTAGTCCAACGGTTCGGTGTCCCAGCCCCAAAGGGTTCTGGGTTTGATCCCCAATGTCCTCAGTCTACCTGTAGGCATCCTTGAGCAAGACGCCCCCTAACACCCCTACCTGCTCAATAATGACATGGTCTTATCCTCAGGACCCACATGTGTCATTAGTCATTAAGTCATTACCCCAAAAATAGAAAAATGTATTTACCAATATTGCAGTCGTCAACAATGCCTCCATGTACTGTTAAAAACAACATGGAGCGAACAAAAAGCTGCAACAACAACCGGGGCTAAATAGTACGCCGTTGAAACATGAATTAACACTGAAACGTTAGTTCATTCATGTTCATGGGCTTCTTTCTAAAGATAAAGGTTTGGCATAAGCTCCGTTATCCACTCAAAATGCCGTCGTCACGACCCATCAGTCGAGAGTAACTTATAATAATAAATGTGCTTAATGACTAAACAGTAAAACGTAAGGGAAAGGGAGAGGCCATCACTGAGGTGGTTCCACTGACCTTCTGGGCTGCCGACGCGGCGTCCCTCAGCTGCTCCTTCAGCCGGATCACCTCGGAGGTCAGCTCTCTGACCTCCGTCTCCAGCTTCTCCCTTCCCTCCACCCCCTTCCAAGAGGAGGTCTCCCTCTTCTCCATCACCTCCTCCTTGTCCTCCTCCTTCTTCTTCGTCTTCTTCTTCTTCTTCTCCTTGGGGTGAGTCTGAACCGAGGAGGATCCCAGGTCCCTGCAACCGATCCATGGGGTCTCCCTCTCCTTCTCCTCCTCCTCTTCCTCCTCCTCCTCCTCGGGGTGAGTCTGCATAGAGGAGGTGGTCTGGCGGTCCTGCTTGCCGATGCGTGCCAGCTCCGACTGCTGGGCGAACTCCACCGACATCTGAACTATGACCTTTGGGGAACACATGGAAGATACATGGTGATTCATATACTGTACATCTGACCTGTGACCTTTAGGGAATACATGGTGCGTTTCCATGGAAACGAAGACCGAAAACAAGCCAACGGTCGAGTCACAGGACTTCCCAAGACATTTTTTGTCTAACGTGACGAGATGTTCTGCGAAATTCCCTCAGCCCCCCCCCCTCCCGAGGCCTTGCTGCTGACCAAAGATGAAGTGCAAGAAGGAGGTTGCCGCGAGCGACCGCCGTTACCATGGCGACAAAACAACAATGAGCTTCTTTTTGAGGGAATGTACCAGCAGCACCAGCGCTTACAGTCGAAGCGTCGAATCGTTCACTGCACCGCAATGACTGTACTGTACTGTACTGCTGGTCGAGAAGGTTTGACTGTGAAGTGCTAAGCATTTATTTGCAACTGTGTTTGAAGACTAAATATTTTTTTTAAACGCGAAATGTTCTCATATTTTTGCTAAAGATCTTCTTACATATCAGAATGAAAATCGCGAAAAATTTACGATTTACAACTCTGACGGGACATGGCTCCCTTTCAGTCAAATCTTTGCAACGCTTATCATTTGATTTTGAAGCCTAACAACCGTTCCCACCGGTCACCCTTTTAAAAACACAGCAGTTTCGCTTTAAAAGCCACTTTCAGAAGCCATGCAGAAGCACCCACCTTGGCCACCTCCTCCTCCACCCTCTCCCCGTATCTCTTCTCCTCCGGCGAGGTTCGAACCCCTGCTGCGGTTTCTCCTGCTCCCTCCCCTGGTGCGCTATCCGCGGCCACCTCCTCCTGGAGGTACTTGTGGTGGAGAGCCTTCCTCAGCGCCGGCGGCTGAGTGGTCAGATGACCAGATGACCTCGCAGATGACGCTGGCTCCGCCCCCGACTCTGTGCCATCATGCTGGTTTTCAGAGAGGAGGACCTGCAACACGGTGGGGGGGGGGGGGAAGAGGGAGAGAGAGCAAGAGATAAAGAGTGAGTGAGACGGACAAAGAGAGGGCAGGAAAGTGAGACAGAACGAGAGAGACAGAACGAGAGCAAGAAATATCGACACAGTGAGTAAGAGTAGAGGAGCAACGCAACGCACATCAAAATTGAATGCAGCAGCCCCAAACAGAACAGTAGTGCCTTATGCGTCAGCTCCTCACCCAAACACATCTCTTTATACGACTGCTTCCAGTATGATGCGGCTCGGCAGCAGGAATAAACACAACGAGGCAGTGTGTTCGCTCCCATCCCCACAGGGAGTGTGGAGGGTATAAAGAGAGAGAGACATCGGCTCACGACCACGCGAGCGAAACATTCCTGTCAACTCAGCCGAGACACCGCCGGTTGCCAGTCTCAAGTGTACAATTCCCCGCTACCGACGCGGCGTTCGTGCCAGCGCAACTGTTGACAGCGCCGCTGACAATGTTAATACATTCATGAATGTATTAACATTGTCTCCGGTTCCTCTAATGGCTCATCTGCGCTCTACACAGTTGTTGTTGTTTTTTTAGAAACACTTTCATTTTTTGTTGTTACTCCGAGTTGTATTGCCTCACTTGCAAGGATCATCCTATCTAGAAAATTCATTCATTTAGTCCTATTGCTATAAATAACAGCAATAGGAGGATTCAAGAGTTACAAGAGTCCAAAGTGATGTCTTAAATGTGCTTGCTTTATCTGACAAGCTGCCAAGAAAAATTTAAGTATTCATTTAATAATGATTTGACTTGCTTGGCATTTGTCTCGACTCGACTATCAAAATTAGACTTGGATTCGTTTTCTGTCAATCAACTAATCGTCGCAGCCCTACTTCAATTACATCCATGCATGATCCACACACACGCGTCGCGCACGCAAACACACACACTAAGAGCGAGGGCGAAGAAGAGCAGCACATCACGCAAGTTGCATAACCCCTCTCACACTCGCACTCACACACACACACACACACACACACACACACACACATACACACACACACACACACACACACACACACACACAGGAACTGGGGCAGGTTTCAGCCTCAAGGCCACGAGAGTCGGCCACGAGAGTCGGCCATTCTTCCCATGTTTAGCGTCTCATCTCTCGCTATCGCCATGGAAACACACACACACACACACACACACACACGCACACGCACACAGTTCTGCTCACAGGGAGAGCCAGCCAGCCAGCTAGCCTGGATTCTACAAAGGAACATAAATGTAGAGATAGACAGAAGTTTCAAACCTGTAGGTTTTCGTAGCGTTGCGCCGGTATCTCAGAGCCGCTCGCTGATTGGACGCTGGGCAATGAGATAAATCAGTTACTTAATTAATATATATGATTATGAAAACACATCAGAAAGACTTATAGTTGTACGAGTTATGTGAGACATTCGCCAGTTGTGCGTTTTATGAATAACAATGCTGTATAGAATGCACTAGGGAATATGTTATATATATATAATCATATATATGATATGATTGTTGATATTATATGATACTATAATCATATCATGGTATTATTCCTGCAATACATGAGCTATTGCAGTACATGAATATTAAATGTCGATGTATGTGAAAAATGATCACAATAAACAAACAAACAAACAAACGACAGTATTGCGTTGGTTCTGTTTTCCATTACTTCCCCCACTCGATTATTGATAACGGGAACAGAAAAAGAGGAAAGCAGAAACAGCAGAGGGCAGTGCAGTCACATCTTGACAAACAGGTCAACAATAATACAAATAATAACAATTATATTATCTGAAGAATGAAAAACAACAAAGGAGCGACCTATAATTTGAGGGAAAAAAACATTTGTACAATTCTCAGGAAAACACATTTTTAAACCGCATGCCGTCTATTACACCGTCTAATTCAATGGTTATACTAAAGCATTTGTGCTACTGGGAGATCAATAAATGTTTTACTCCAATCAACTTCTCAACGATTGGCTAACTCTTCGAGGTAGGAGACCTGGAAACGTAAGCCGCCTATCTTTAGAGGCTATCGGGACAGCAACAGGAGGTGAGCAGCACTTTCAAATCACCTTGTGAATATTTCATACGTCGAGTCTTTGTTGTGGAACCGCGTCGTCGGTTGGCGTCCATGTTGCACAGAAGTCTTGGTATTTAATTAGCGCTTTAAGTGGAACAACTGTGTGCAGCGCAGTTTAAGTTATTTTTCCAAAAAAATCTATATTGTAAATGCACTTCTACAATAGTAGTACTAGTCTATCGTTGTCTTTGGCAGACAAACGTTTATTTTTTTCCCCTTTTTGATATGCTGTGGATCTTCGATGTTTATTTACTATTATACCAAGGCCCGGGGTGAATACTCGATTCTGATTGGCTGGAGGGGGGGGTGTTGATTCATTTTCATTAACTGCACACGGCTATGACGTGATCTTAACTTCAGCAGTCTCATCACCGGTCTAAAAAATGAATGTGCTAAATGAAACGTTAATAACTGTCAACTTGGACCGGACTCGGATGGGAATACGCTTAGAAAGCTTTCCCGAACCGCCACAAGGAATACTCCAGCGATGGCGGCAACCCGGTTCACAGTGGAGTCACCGATTCTGTCCTCTCCGGCTGTCTTATATAAAGAGGAGCCCTGGTACAAACAGAGCACAAGCGGACGCCATAATCTGCAGTATTGTTCCAGTTCGCCTGCAGGCAGGAGGGACGATAATCGCATCCCTGCTCTGATGATTTGATCCCAGCCTTTTTTTTTACTTGAAAGTAGAGCCGGTTGGTTTAAGCTTCTTGGACATTTGGTCCTTTGTGGAAGTTCTCCACAAAGTGAATAAATAAATGAAGAAGTGTGATCTCGGTGTGCCGAGAACATTAGGGCCGCCTTGCAGAAGTCTATGGTCAAAACTCATTCATATTCAACCCTTAATCACTTTAGGGTTGAATATGCATAATATGGAGATGAGCTAGCCGCTGAGATCCTAACCGAACGAAGAAAGTCTCCTCCACCTGGGCTTCACAAAACAGGCGGTCGACGGCTACCGCTTGATTAAATCACCTGTGGGTGACCATCATCCATCTGGAGCACCATATTTGAAGCATTTCCGGAATGACTGGTAAAATAATCGAGCCTACTCCATTCATTGGTCTCCCTGGCATGTGGTCCAAGGATGCAGGTCCTTACAGACTACAATTCGATTGTTTAGCTTTTGATTTTCTCTTAGCCAGGCGCTTAATCTTGCTCAATTGGAAAAGTGATGCACCAGACACTTTAGGGCCGGTGGATTGCAGATGTTATGCACTTCATGAAGTTGGAGAAAATCAAGTATGCGTTAAGGGGAGCGACAAGAAAATGATTTTCTATTTGGCAACCATTTCGCTCTTATGTACAACGCCTGACCATGCCTCTCGTCCCATAGATGAGTATCTACTGTATAAAATCTCTATGTACTTGTTTGCGTGTTAGGGGTTGATAGATGAACCGTCTAATGAATAGCATCATTAAAATTTTAAATTTATGTCTATTGCTGCTGTAATCTCTTATGCTTTGTATTGGAAAAGTAAAGAAAAAAACAGAAGAAAAAAAAAATACCTTGTGTAAAAAAACTAAAAATAAAATCACCTGTGGGTGGAGGTGAGCTGGTGCAGGCGCTGCTCCAACGCCGCCAGCTGAGTGGCGTGGCGCTCCTCGGCGGCGGAGGCCAGCTGCCGGTAGTGGGAGTGCAGACGCTCCAGCTCCTCGCCGTCTCCTCCCTCCATCTCCCCGGAGCGAGACATCGGGGGCGGCTGCCGGTCGGCCAGGTCTGGAGGAGACAATAGGGCTTGTAAAATTGGAAATTGTCTATGTGGAAAAACAATAAAAAGTCAAGTGCATGTTGATGCGCTCAACTGTTTTTTTTCGGGGGGGTTATTTCTTGTCTGTGGAAACTGCGGTGACTCGTACTGCTGTTTTATCATGTCAAGACAGTTTTGTAAAAGATATTTTAATCTCAAAAAGGCTCCTAATGGTAAGATATAGGTTCAATAAAATACAAAATAAACGAATAGCTGCTCACCCTGTGCGTGGCGCCCCTTCAGACCGCCCAGCCGGGTCTCCTGGGAGTAGGCCTGGTGGGCAGCAGCCTGTTCTCCCAGCAGCTCTAGCTGGGCAGCGTGGATCTGAGACAGGCTGAGGCGCTGGGCCTCCAGCTGCAGCCGGCACTCTCCCTACACACACACACAGGAGATACACATTTAATTAAGCAATAAGTCACCGTGGTTTACAGTGAGTTTAGAAAAAACGCAAAACACGGTCTTGAGTGGCTTATAAACAGTTACTAAAAACTGTACCTTCTTCATAAACAGTTTTATTAACCGGTTACTAAAACGGTTACTATAGACCTATACCTAGTAAGATTTCACAAAACTAAAACATGCAGCAACATAAAATGCGATACCGGTAATTTGTTGAAAATAAAATCATCATTCTTCCGCCAAACAATATAGTGCCTCAAGACAGCAAAATGGTTGCCAAGCAACAGAGGCCAGCATATAGAGTCTTTAGCAAACAGGCGCATCAATACTAAAAACTAATTGTTATGTGATCACAGGTGTGTGTTTATAGTATTTTACAATGGCTTTGAGCCAATCAGAATCAAGCACCATCTATTTTATAATATGCTATATATATATACTGTATATATATTAGGGCTGCAACAATTAACAGAAAATGTATAAAGTCTAATTTTGATAATCAATTCATCGTTAATTATCAATAATTTTGATAATATCAGTAATTTATCAACGCACACAAATACCAAACATTTGCTGCTTAATTCATCAGAAATGTAATATTTGGCCGATGCCATGGGGCATGGATCATTATAAAATGAATACTTTAGTTTATCAGCCAAAGCAAGCATATTTAATACATCACTTTGGACTTTGGTAACTTGATGAACATTTGCTAATATGTATTTATCATTTATAGACTAAATGATTAGTCAGAAAAAAATATATATAGAAAATGATTGTTAGTTGCAGCCCTAATAATATAATTTAATAGTAATACATTTTATGCACAACAAATGGCAACAGCAACAGTAACAAAACAACAACAATCAAAAAATAAAATCACCATAGCAGTTTCCTAATTCAAGGAGCTAAATCATCATCAAAAGGGAGGGTGTTCCACTATAATATAATATGTTAGATTAACCGCAATCAACATAACATAATCACCACTTTGCATCTTTATTGTATTCCACAAAATGGAAATAAATGTGTTCATAAAACATTTCTTCCAGACAGAGAGACGAGAACAGAGGCCTGTTCTCCATACTTGGCGTTGGCGGAGGTGAGGAGAAGTAAGGACAAGTGAAACGAGGAGAGGACAGGAGCGGGAAAAAGAAAAAGTAAAGAAAAGAGGGGGAATATGAGATTAGGGGAGATGAGAAGAGAGGAGATAAGGACAGGAGATGAGGGGAAAAGAGATGACATGAGATGAGAGCATGGGAGAGGAGAGGAAACGCGAAGAGGAGAGGACAGGAGAGGAAAAAATGAAAAGAAAAGAGAAGAGGGGGGATATGAGACGAGGAGAAATGAGAGGAGATAAGGAAAGGAGACAAGGGAAGAAGAGGATGACATGAAATGATGGGAGAGGAGAGGAGACGAGGGGAGACGAGATGACATAAGGATGAGAGAGGAGAGGAGAGGAGACAAGGAAAGGAGACAAGGGGCGAAGAGATGACATGAGATGATACGAGGGGAGACGAGATGACATAAGGATGAGAGAGGAGAGGAGACGAGGGGAGACGAGGAGATGATCACTTCCACGGCGGAGAGCGGACAAGTGGCCGCCTCGACGCCGTCACGCGCCCTCGTCTCTCGCCCGTTTCCCGCTCTGCCTTAATGACAGCTCGGGTTCGAGTTTTCTATTACGTTTGATGTCTGATCAGCTTTTGCGCACTCTGCATTTGAATCAGAAAAAAGGCTTTGTTGTTATCCCCGCGTCGCCACTTGCTCACCGACCTGCAGCCTCCCCTCGTGGTGCAGAGCACTTAGCGGAGATGGGATTGCTTAAAAAGATGTAAATTATGGACCGGCATTGCCTGGCAACCTGGTCTCAAACACTTTGAATGGAAAATATTAAAATATCTCCGCCCCCCCCCTCCTCACTCCACACGAAAAAATATATATATGCGACAGACACAATCATGTCATCGAAATCGAATAAATTAAAGGTAGAATTCACTGCAGGTTGCTTGAGGTAAAGGCCGTCTATGATACTACTTGCGCTGCATCACACAGACCGGGATTTAAAAATGTAGGAAAACACGGAGGTAGCCATTATCACGAGATTCGTCTTCATCTTCAATCATCTTCATCTCGTCGGCAAAAGTCGGAAACTAAACCCACTTTTTCTCCAAACAATGACATTTTTAAAATCCTCCCCCTGTGCACTGGTGGCACAAGGCCGCGCGACCGACCTTTCCCCCACACGACCCCCAGGGGCCATCAAACGACCGACCGGGGGGGTCGCCAAAATAAAAGCACCCCAAAAAAAGCCACACAGAGGTGGAGGATGTAAGGTAGAGTGACATTTACATGTTGGGCGACGCTCTCTCTCTCCCCGCTGGCCGCCTTCCCCGGTACCACAGCAGGCTCCGGTCCGGCCCTGCTCCTCACCTGAAGAGCCAATCAGAGAGGGAATTGAGGCGGTGGGTGGGGG
>JAOPJI010000092.1:2985238-2996620 GCA_027122695.1 Merluccius productus
AAAAAAAAAAAAAAAAAAAAAAAAAAAAAAAAAATTAAAATTAAAAAAACCACACAAAAAAAAAAAACACAAAAAAAAAAAAAAAAAAAAAACAACCCCCCCCCCCCCCCCCCCCCCCCCCTTTCAGTGGCCACACATAGATGAACGCAGCATGTACCTTGCTGAGCCACACTTGGTGGCGCGCTGGGCTGCGCGGGCAGCCGGCTGGCCAGGGAGACGACGTTTGCGATGACCGGGGTGGATTCCAGGTCGGAAGACGCCAGAGCCGCAGCCTCGCGTTCTGGGAGACAACGAGGAAGAGGAGCAAGATAAATGTGGCAAATCACTTTGGTACTGTAATAAACTCACATGGAAGGAAGACGCCACCGATCTTTAAAGATAAAAACAGCTTTTTTTCCCCTACTGCCATCAGAACCATAAATGCCTCACGCCTCATGACACATTACTCTACTGTTGATGAAGATCTCATCTTATCATGGATATTGATGCATTCTGACACTTCAAAATAAAAAAAGCCATATCTTTGTAAAAATAATATATATATAATACATAATAAAAAGGGAGCGGTGGCAACACCCAAGCAGAACCCACAACAACGTACTGTGGGCGGGCGTCTGGTCCGGCGCTCCCTGTGCCCAGCAGAACTTCAGCAGACACAGGAGCTGGCAGAAGCGCTTTGGATTGCCCAGTAGGGGCAGAGTCATGGAGAGCTTCCCCCGGGAATGACACGTCTCACACATGGCCAGCTGAGAAGAGAACAACAGGCTGGATTATACACACACATGGCCAGCTGAGAAGAGAACAGACTGGATAATACACAGTTTCAATGACATGACTTTGTTTTACAGGTCTTTTAGTGAGTTGACTTCATTGATCACATTCTGTTTGCCTTCAATGTCAACATGGTGGGTTTCTTTTACATCACAGACATTGTGGAACACACACACACACACACACATTGAGAGAAAGTCTGAAGTCTAAAAACTACCTGTATGAGCCAGTTTTTAGACTATTATTTTGTATATAGGTAATTAGATAGCACCACCCGTTGGGACACCTGCATAACTTACAGGAAGTTGGGGTTGGTCACCTGAAGAGGTCAGGTGACATCTTTTAAAATTAGAGACACATGTGTACATGGATCAGGAAGATGCCGTCAAGACACTTGATCATCCACTTTCAGATCGCCTTAACCTGTTCCGGATTATTTGATATATAGGGATGGCCTACTTTTACAATAATAATACAATATAAACCACTTCTCCCTGCCCAAACTACATACCAATACCTTTTATTTGTTAAGCCCTTTCCAAGGTGCTCAAAAACACTAAAAAAACACCTACATCCAACACGACCTAAAATCACCTAAAACATCTTCATCCCTGCTAGTCTAGTACCTTTTGGATGAGCAAGGTGTACTTGTTCCGGCAGTGCTCGGAGCAGAACTCCTCCATCTTGCCGGAGTAGCGGGTGGTCACCTGGGAGCGGGAGATGGAGAAGCAGTAGGCACAGCAGCGGCAGTGGGAGCCCCACTGCTTGGACAGCTCGTGTTTATACAGCAGCTTGCAGCCTGACACAGAGAGAGAGGAGGGGAGCGCTGGACGATTAGTAAGGGCTATACCACAGTGTTGTTTAATAACTTGTTTCCGACAGTTCCGGCACTCGATTCTGATTGGCTGGAAGCCGCTAAAAAGCCATAAAATACTCACACTCATACTACAAGCACACAAGAATAAATTAATGCGAATAAATGTGAGCATCGGGATTCTTTGCTTCCGCAATACATGCATCGTCAGGTTGCCTCAAATATCAGAAAAAAATGTGAGCCAGAAACATCAACATCATTTGAGGGGAAACATTAATGGCACCGTCCTACAGAGGGCGCTATGGTGCATTTGCCTATAGTTGATTCGCATCAACTAGGTTCTGTTCAGCCACTTTAGCGTTTTAATATCGTATCGTGAGGTCCCTGACGATTAAAGCGCACAATAATAGCAATCGCGGGAACCGGAATTAGATACACACACACACACACACCCACACACACACACCCACACACACGCCTCCTCACCTTCACTGCAGAAGCTGCAGTTCTTGGAGCCGATCCTTTTGACGTCAGCGGGGAACTTCAGCAGCTTACAGTATTCACACTTGCTCTCCCAGCAGTTAACTATCTTGAACTTTTCTGCACACTCCAGGCCACACAGAAACACCATCTTGTCCTGTAGGCGACACGCACACGCACACGCACACACACACACACACACACACACACACACTAAACAAACTGTACACCAGGTTGTCCCAATATGTTGCCTAAACTCTAATTGAAGCATCATAAAAGCTTTCAGGTAAAAGTAAGCACAAAATTGTATATGTTTAATTATATTTGAATTTAATTTGAAGGTTAAATTTGTTTATATTTATATATATAAGCAGCTAAAAGACAATACAAGGAATCCACTGAGGACTTCTGTACAACAGTACGAGGAAACTGTGGGCCATTATGAAATCCATTACAAATATGACTCCCACCAAGAAACCACTGCACATCAACAGTCACATGATTTCTCTTTTGAAAGCGAACAACTGATTGCGTTCCAAGGATAGACAGTAGTCCCAGGGAAGTCACAAGACTTTTTAAAAGAACAAACACCAATAAGGCAACAGGCCCTGACGGTCTCCTGACACTTCCCTTTAAAGGACATGTGCAGAGGAACTTCCACCAGCCTGGGTCAGACTCTGTCTTTAAAACGTCTGTTGGCAATCATAACTCCTTCCAAAAAACACGCAGACCAGTACTGTAGCCCTGGCCTCTATTGTAATGAAAGTGATGGTGTGGAAGCAGGAGCGTAATACATTTTATTTGTATTAATACATCACACCTGAAAATCCCAGAGGCCTACGCCAGGCTGCTGCTTGTAGACTTCAGCTCTGCTCTTAATACCCTGCGGCCACACATTCTTTTCAGTAAAGTCAGACAGTTGTTAAGCCACATGTCATCATCAGGTGCGAACTCTCGCTCAACAGGACCTGCTGGGTCCTGCTGATCTTTCTATGTGGCGGCCTTTATGTCCAAGACAAAATTTCTCGAGGGACAAACACAGCCATCTTGGATCGTAAGAACCCAGCCGTATCAAAACAAAATGCACTCAATTCAACTCTGAACACTGAATGATTAAAAAAAAAAAAAAAAACTACGGCAGCAAACCCAACCTTTTCCTGGATCACTTCCGGGTAGGAGACGATGGGCTGGTTACACATGGGGCAGTCTAGCTTCGGCATGGGGATCTTCGAGGACTTGGAATTGGAATTGGAAGGGTTGATGTTCTTGCCTCGCCGTATGATGGTGGGGCAGCGGGGGGAGATGGCTTGCCGTGGGATGGCGGAAGCGGCGGTGGCTGCCGCTGGGACGGCGGTGGTGGCGTTCTCCGGGGCGACAGAGATGATGGGATATTGGCTGGCCATGGTCCCTCCTTTCCCTCCTTTGTGGTGGTGCTTCTCCTGTGGCGCATAACAGCATGGAAGAACTGGATATAACCGGACACATTGTAGGAACTCAAGACTCATTTGTTCAGAGTTCACTGGGATGCATGGCCTCCCTCCTCTGCCTAACCCCCCCCCCTCCCCCCAATAAAACATAAAAAACAATGTATGTTCGTACGTCCTGGCAATTAAATGGTACTTAGCATCATACAGCATCTTACCCTAGCTATCCATGCTCAGAAAGGACAGTTAAACTTGTTCTAAACCCTTGTTTACCGACAGTGATTTATTGTTTGACCAATGCACTTATTGTAAGTCGCTTTTGTACCCTTATTTCTGTGTGATCAGTTCACCCAAGAAGCAGTTCTGACAGAGGGGGACAATGTTGTTCAAAAGATTTGAAATTATATAATGATAATATATTTTTTTCTGACATTCATGCCACTTTTGGCGTCTGGTTATAAGGCTTTGTATCGGTGTGTTAAGGGGTTCATCCTCAACATTACTTCACAATATGGAAAGTCTTTTTTAAAGTCATTTTGGGCGTGGTTTTGAATCAGCCCCAATAAGGTTTCTACCTCGCCATCACTTTGTTTGTTCTTCAAATACAAATATGTATTTTATTTGTGTAAATCAAAGAACAATAATAAAAACAGATCCATTTGTCCTGCTCCGGTACCTGGAAGCCCAACACGCAGGGTAAGGAGCAGAAGTTCCTGATGGAGCTGTCTGACATGGCCAAGTGGTAGCCTGGCACCTTCTGCATCTCACAGTTGTCGCACGGCAACAGGGTACCTGTGGAAAGATCCACATGATCAGAGGTACAGTTCAGTTAAGTACATGCTGGTCAAAACAATTATGAAATGACATCCTATCCATCAAAGTGACAATGTTCAACCGTATTAAAATCACAAACAGTAATAACAGTAAATAAGTAATTAGGAATATTATCATTAATAAAGACTATATGACTATATTTACATAAATATTTATTTTTTAACAATTTTTAATGGCAGTCTGTTTGGAAAGTTTTACATGGCGGTGCGTCTGAACCAAAGATCTCGACCATAGCGAACGCTAAGCCAAGATGGCCGCCCGGTGAGTAAGGCCCATTGTCAGTTACCCGAGGAGCTGATGGACTGGATCTTGTGGGCCAGCAGGCAGCCGGTGGTGCAGAAGATCTCCACCACGCCCAGGCTGTCGACTGTGTGCACCGTGTCTGACAGCGGGGTCGCAGCCTCACACATGGAGCACGCATGGGAAGTGGTGCTTCGCTGCAAGTCAAGTACATTGTATTAGTAGAGCCCTTAAATCACAGGCCCGCATAATGATGTGTCGAGCCCTTAACACACACTCACACAAACACCATAGTTCAACAATAAGGCAAGTAAAATGCCATGACAGGTTAGTAAATCTAGCAACTCACTAGATTTACGAATTAGTTGAGTTTTTACGACTCAAGTCGTAAAAATAAATTAATAAAGTAAAATAATACAATTTCAATAATTTTTTCCATCATCGTATCATAAATAATGTTCTCATTCTCTGGCACACAGCATAGCCCCCTCACATTGCACGCATCGAAGAATATTTGCACGCGCCGTTGGCCAATTAAGAATTGAGTAGACTAGTAGTGTGATGCATGGCTCACTCCCACAGAGTTAAGCTCACTCACTCACAGATTAACTAATTTAATTTAGTCTAACTTGATTAAGTCTTTGTTATTTGATAACCGCTAATAAATAAAACAATTCGTTTAGGGGCAAGTAAAAATTGACTCTGGGAAAGTAGATTCCTGACCCACTGGCCCGACTAAGCAAGTGAAAAAAAAAGTTAAACCCTGCACACACACACACACACACACACACACACACACACACACACACACACACACACACACCTGTACTTGCTACATATTGAGGACCAGGTGAAAACACCCACAAGGTGAGGACCAGCAGTTCTAGCTCACATTCAATCACAGAAATATAAATTCTGGACACTAGGTGCACCCCTTATCCCAAACACTCCCTTAGACTAATTGGAACACTAACTTTAAGAAAAAGTTTTTAACCAACAGACAGAGGACCAAGCAGTTTGTGTTTTTATTGAATAATTTAACTATACTCGATCTGAGCTACTTTTTATATTTTATTGCCAAATATTTAGTAGTGAATAAGCAAACCAGGGAATATTATGATTCATTTTCTTAAAATATTAGAAAAATAGTAATGTGTGACATTACTAATTCCATCTACAAAAACACAATAATTAGTATTTTTTTTTATGTTTTTCATACAATGCAGCATTGACATTGAAGCCCACACCAGGACTGTTAGCATAGCAACAGATCTGGTTCAAACCTCAGTCATTTTTCTCATGAACTATTGATTAAAAAAAACATTGTTTTACTTGAAATATATGGCTCTTGGTCTTAAGTGTTACGGTTTTAAGAAAATATCTGGAATATAGTTAGGATGTGAAATTATTTAGACCTTTTGTGGTGCGGGGATGGCTGATTCAAGCAGCCGCACCTGCCCTGGATCAAGCTGATCGGGCCCAGGAGCAGAGGGTGGCTGAGTGTCCGTCAGGTAGGCCGGACACGGCCCCACCTCTGGTTGAATCAATGGACAGGTTAAATTGGCCATCAAATGTCAGAATTGCATCTGCTCTCTAGCTTGTAAACATCTTGCCAACTTATAAAATACTACCATCTCTACCCTGTGACTGTGTCGGAGGGCCCCAGAAAAAGGCACTTATGTGGCCTGTAGCAAGGTTAACCATTACAATGGCACCCAATGCAGGGCTTCTCCAGCACAGGGAACACAGGAGGGCAAGCCAGTCAGCATACTGGAAGAGGGCAGCCAACTGAACAGCATCTAACATGCAGCGTCCTCCAGCAGTGCCAACTGGTAGCCTCAACCTCTCCCTCCAGAGCCACTGGAGTTCCCAGCTCTGAGCTGGATGCCCAGCTGAATATCTTGGCAACAAAATAATTTTTGAGTACAAGAATTAACAGTAGTGCACACACCTGGCATATATAATCATTTTAATATAGTACCTATATCCTAAATACAGATACAAGAAAAAAATACAGACAATATTGAACACTCATTATTCAGGAGTTGCTCTAAAAAAAAGTATCAACCTCTCTCTCTCTCTCTCTACCTCTTATTCTACCGGTCAATCTGTCTTTTTCTACCCATCTCTTTTTCTAACTGTCTCTCTCCCTCTCTTTTCTACCTGTGTCTCTCAATCTCTTCTTCTACCCGTCTCTCTCCCTCTCTCTTCTACCCGTCTCTCTCCCTCTCTTCTACCCGTCTCTCTTTTCTACCTGTCTCTCTTTTCTACCTGTCTCTCTCCCTCTTTTCTACCAGTCTCTCTCCCTCTTTTCTACCAGTCTCTCCCTCTCTTTTTCTACCTGTATCTCTCCCTCTCTCCTTTTCTACCCTTCTCTCCTTCTCCCTTTTTCTACCCGTCTCTCTCCCTCTCTCTCTTCTCCCTCTCTTTTGTACCCGTCTCTCTCCCTCTTTTCTACCCGTCTCTCTCCCTCTTTTCTACCAGTCTCTCACCCTCTTTTTCTACCAGTCTCTCACCCTCTTTCTACCTGTCTCCTCTTTTTCTACCCATCTCTCTCTCTTTCTACCCGTCTCTCTGTTTTTCTACTTCCCTCTACCTCTTTTTCTACCTGCCACGCTCTACCTGTCTCTCCCTCCACCATTCTTTCTTAGCATGTCTTCCTCTCATCCCAATTTCCTGCTTCTTTTATCTCCCTCCATCCCTCTTTCCCATTCACCCTACCTCCTCCTAGTGGCTGTGCTGCCTTGCTCGTAGGCTCAGCTTTCTCTGGATTTTAACTATTGCATTGTGGACATAATATTTAACATCTTTCCATGTTCGATTGCTAAGGACTGGAGACTCTCTCCCAATACAAAGCATGCAGTCCGTCTTTCCTGGCACCCTCTTTAGCGCGATGAACTTGGCCATGCTTCGCTCCACTGCAGTCCTCTCCTGGTCAGTCCAGGGTCTCTTTAATTGTGTTTTTGGAGCATCTATGAATAAGAAAACAAAGTGGTTGATTAGAGGATAGGTTTACCATTTTTAAACTCTGACCTTGAAAATGTCGATTACAATAATCTAAATTTGTATAAAGCATAGTATCACTTTGCTGTTGAGAAAATTCCTTTGCTCCTACATCTTTCCATGAGGCTTAAACAATTAACCTGACCGGTTAATTGTTCAGCCCTTCGATAAGTGTAATCAATCTCCTTTTAAAAAATGGGGAACTCCCAGTAGACATTCATGTACATGTATATACATGTTCTACTGAAAAACCAAATTGTCACAATTCTTTGACTTTATTTTGCATGTGTGCAATATTAAGTGTGCAAATCTGCTGTCTTGGCTTAATCTCCACATGATGCATGAAGCAAATCTACATTTCTTAAATGTAATTTAAAATATAGTTGCAAAAACATAAACAGACATGAGGGACTACACTGAGTTCCTAATTATTGAAAAGGAGATTTAATCCTGCAGAGCAGGTGATTGTCACGTTAAGTGTTAGTCAGAATAAGTGTTAACATGGTTATCAGGCGCTAATATTTTCCTATTGAACAGATTATCAAAGGATTAAACCACCACCGCTCTCAACCTGATTGGAAATTACTTCCGATCAGGCCAGATCGCGCCAGTCTCTTGATGGAGGTGGTTAGATGAGGCATGTTTCTTCTGGTTGGGCTATTACTCCCATTATTAGTGGAATATCAGGGTCCAACACAGCCACTGATTATACAACTGCTGCCAAGTCTGTTTCTTCAACATTTGCAAGTACTACTATGACAACTAAAGCTTCAATAACCAACTCTTTCAAAAACTTCTAGAATTAGCAGAGGATGGGTCACCACCCCAACATTCACAGGAAGGTATTCTGCACTTGGAGACAATGCCACTTCTTACACTGGCCCATCCTCTTATAATTCTAGGTACACTTAAGTAACCACCTAGAAACAAACTACCGACCTAGCAACACCAACGCACCCACCTTGAAACAACTTAGTCATCACAAAGAACATCTTAGTAATAACACTTTAGTAATGACCCTGCAACACCATTGCAAACACGTAGTCCAATCAATCACCTAGTCCCAGTGACTTGTGCTTCATTACGTCCTCTGTTAGTTGCAGTCTTCAGTCTTCTTAACAGGGGGTGTTGTATTGTGTAGCTCCTCTCCATCTGAGAAATCTGAAATTAGCAGTACAGTGAAAGTACTGAAGACCCGATTCAGACCACTTCAGTTGTGTTTATATTACCCGGACTCACCCCAATCATAATAATCATCATGTCCTTTAGTTGCAGTCTTCTTTTGTCTCTTAATAGGTGGTCTTCTGGCGGTCTGTTGTCGCACCTCTCCATCTGTGAAAGAACGAAGGACGAAGATAAGTTACAAAAACTAACAGTGCGGTGTGTGTTAATTGCAAAATACAGTATATACATATACCAAAAACAAATATACTGATTAAAATACGTAGAATAAAACAGTACAATAAAACATCATCAATATAAATGTACATACCAAAGACCACCGAGTCCAGTGTCTTCAGATTCTTCCCTTTAAGCGACCCTGCTCCATGCTCCATTGCAAACAGTAGTTTCCCAATCTTGGCCACCTGAAATGTTTTGTCAGTTTGGCGGTAATAATCGCAATGGACTCTTATGTCATGTCCCATAAAACGAGCTACTTGTTCAAGTTCTTGATTATCAAGGTCCAGAAGCTGGCATAAGGTAGCAACATGCTTTCTTAGTTTTGTTGACCTAAGGAGGTCTGGGTTGCTTGCCTTGCTCTCTTCAGCATATTTCCGAAGGCAGTCACACCCACGAATATTGGTTTCTGTTCCGATCCTGGCAAACAGAAATGGGTTGTCGTCAATTACGCCAACTTCCTTCCGTTTTTCAATCATGAAGTCAAGAGAGGTTTTTGTGCGCTCAAGAAGGAGAATGGGCACTTTTCTACCTCTCTTTCCACGTGTCACTATCCGTGTCAGCCTGTGGCTCAGTTGTTTTTCCACTGCTGATAGGGTTTTATATATGTCCTTATTCACAGGGCCAGTGTTGCCCAGACAGAGCTCCACACACCCACACAAACCGCGCCGCCGCTTAAGAAAAGAACATGCTTTGGACATAGGATTTTACCCCTTTTTTCACTAAATTGGGGGCTTATTTCATAACAGTGATAAAATGGCATAGATTTTGACCGTGATGTCAGGCGTGTTACTACCGTTAAAACCGGGACATTGTTACATTCACGTCAGAACCGTTTTCCCGGGTTTTGACCCTCATGTCGGGCATTTTAATTATACTAATGCAAATAAAAGGAAATTGCTTACCTGGGCTGTAGCATATCTATTTTCACACATCTGGTGGTGAGATCATAATTTCTGCATCCTTCTTTTAAAGCGCTCCATGCGACTAGTTGAAGTTGAAGTTGCAGGTAGACGTAATACACCTACTTAATGAAATGAACTTTTCACCTCGCTCAACGCGGGCTCTGATTGGCTTTTTTGGCGAAAGGGCCATTTATTTGGTGGCAAGAGGGGAGCAAGCTCTTAGTAATACAGTGATGGCTGAACATTTTTTAACCCTTTAGAATCCCCCTATTAATCACTTATTTTCTCTATTTCGGAATGAATATGACATATATATATACACATATATATATATATATACACATATATATATATACACATATATATATATATATATATATATATATATATATCCATATCTATATACATTAGGGGTGTCACGATTCCGATTTCAAATCTAAGATTGATCGAAATGAGCTTTCGATTTCAATCATCTAAATCAAAAGCGGGATCAACAGGATCGAATTAAAAAAGTTAAAAGCTGTGTTTGTGTTTCATGTCAGCTGTTCTTTTTGTTTTTTGCGATACAGCGTACAGTACATGCGACCATACGTGTGATGTTCTCCTCCTCGCCTACCGTTCCCGCGCCCGGCGGACGCCCTCCCGCTCCACCGGGTCGGCGCCGTCCCGCAGGCCCGCCGTGTCGCTCAGCAGCACGGGGAAGCCCCCGATGTCCAGCGCCGTCTCCACCACGTCCCTGGTGGTCCCCGCCACCGGGGACACGATGGCCGCCGGACGCTGGCCTGCATGACAGGATAACATATATAAACATATAAAAAACATATATATATATATATTTGAATTGAATAATTGGGTGATGTTGGTCGATAAGATAGCATAGTAGTCTTATTGTAGTGAAAGAAAAATTAAATCAAATGTCGTTCTTACATGCAATGGTATTGTACAGCCCATTATAATAATAAAACGGACAAAACTATTAAAAAAAAACAAAAAACCCAGCAGTAAACAAACTAACTACGGAAATATAATCACTAGACATTAACTTCAGTCACTCAAACCGCTAAGCGGCTAAATGGCGGCTAATCTCGGCCGGCGCTGCCAGGCCTCTGGAAAGACAAAGTGTCATAGGAAACAATAAGAGCACTTTATCTGATGCTGGATAAATAGTCTGGCTGTGGGGACCGGACGTGGCCAGGGGCCCCGCTGAGCGGCCCCTCACGCTGCTGCTGCTGCTGCTGGACCGCCAGACCTCACCCAGTGGGAGGAACGGGGGAGAAATGAACCAACGCTGGCGTGTTGTGGTCGTATGTGTGTGCGTGTGTGCGTGGGCATGCATGCGGTCGTATGTTGCATGTGTGCACGCATGATGTTGTACGTGCTAACGGTCATGCATAATGTTGTATGTGCTAACGGTCATGCATGATGTTGTATGTGCTTAACGGTCATGCATGATGTTGTATGTGCTAACGGTCATGCATGATGTTGTATGTGCTAACGGTCATGCATGATGTTG
>JAOPJI010000092.1:2996720-3015451 GCA_027122695.1 Merluccius productus
GGTGGGATGGGTAAAAAAAGAGAGATGCGAGGGCGAGAGAGGTGGAAAGAGAGATTAGGAGGGAGAGATGGGGGGGAGACATAGTTGGAGAGAGAGGGATACGTACACATTAGATCATCATTATTATCATCATCATCACATATACATTCGCATCTATCCATCATTGGTGTTGTGGTTGTATACGCCATCTGCTATACCCGGGTTCTGCGTTGGGAGATAAACATCAGAGGGAGTCACTGCAGGTCAGACCCACCTTGAGATATATACTGCTTGGTTCTTCATGTATGGATGTACCGTGGTGTACCATAATCATTTCCTCCTCTCAGATGACCTTAGCACTGCACATAGTCTGGAAGAGAGAGAAACATACACACACACACACACACACACACACACACACACACACACACACACACACACACACACACACATTTCTTCTCCAATTCTTTCTCCTTGCTCTTGCTCACTTTTCTCTCTCCCTCTCTTTCTCTTTTCTCTCTGTCAATATTTTTATATTGCGCTTCTCTCCCTCCCTCTTTCCCTCCACATCTCTTCCTCTAACTATCTCTCTTCATCTTCATCTCTCTCTCCCTCCCCCTGTCTCTCCTCCTCTCTCTAGCTATCTCCCTCTTTCTCCTCTCACTCACATCCTCTGCTGTTTCAGTGGAAGTGTGATTATAGAGTTAGTCGAGCGAGGTCGTGACATGCTGGATAATAAACATACTGGCTCTTCATCGAACTCCTTCTCTTTAATTTCCGAGGCGGCCAGCGGAACGACTCACTGTGGCTGTGAGTGGTTTAACCGTCGGGGTCATGCGCGACCAGCGGACCTTGCTCTGCATTGGAAATGAATGTGGATTACAATACTTGCAGCAAGTAAACTTAATTCCAACAGAGAATAAATATTCCATTCTACTTCGTATTCATTATGTATTTACCGATGACTCACTGCTGTACAGCTTCTAATTATTTATGTATTTACTGGTATTTTATTTTATATTTAGTGCAGGCTGTGGTAAGGGTGTTCCGACTCCCAGCAGAGAGGTACCTGGTTTGATCCCCAATGTCCGCCAACCTAATTGTAGGCAAGAGGCCCGAACATACTTGCTCCATAATGACTTGTATCTGAATTCTCTTTTAGTTGCCTTGGTTAAAAGCATTAAAAAAGCTAAAAGATTAAATTTTAAATTGTAATTCATCTATCGTCTCAGTTGTCATTGCTATTCCAACACAGTATGATCTTCCATTCTGCAGTAGTGTCCTCTATAAAATATAATTTTCGATTGATGAATATTATCCTGAATTAAGCTACCTATATATCTCACAACAGTTCCCTGATATGACTTAATCTTTGAGTCTTGACTGGACATGCAAACACCTGTGCACTGTGATCCTCCAGGTAATTATCTTCCTCTGTCCTTTGGTGACCGCAAACCTTCTTGCCGTTCTTCTACGCTCTTGTCTTTCCTTGACCCACAAATGAGATGAACAAATCACAGACCTGCTCTCTCTGAGCAGTGCTTGGACTGGTTCCAGCTAACTGTTAACGCTATTGCTGCTGCTGGAGGTTGCTGCTGTGCTATCCAGATGGTGCTATGCTGTCTTTCGTGATGTGATGTATGCAATATATTTTTAGATTAAATTGATTTTTAAAGTGTATTGAAAAAAATATCTAAATTCTCAAGGTAGAGGTAATGTGTTTTGTTGTGAACCATGTATTCCACATGATAATTTAATGCTAATGAGTTTCTTCTCCTGTTGTTTTAATGACTAATAGACTTCCCCACAATATGTTGTAGGAGATATACAATGACATGACAAGTAGGTCCTGCCAATTAAGACATGTAATACTGCCACAAACCATGTGTAAATGCGCCGTGAATCAATATAATATTGGGGAAAATAAAATAGCATTAATTAGTGCATCAATTTAATTAGTGCATTCACTTCCGTTTTCTCTTTCTCTCTCACACACCTGTCTCTTCCTCCTGGGTTCTCAGTGTCATGTTATCTCTCTCTCATCACATCCCTTCCTTCTCTCCCCTTCTGTCTCTCTCTCTCTCCTCATTTTATTTCTTCCCACCATGACCCCTGATGACCCCTCTGATCCCGAGCTCGGTGGAGGCGAGAGAAACCTTTGATCAACCATTTTCTGTTGTCCCTGGAGGCCGGAGAGATGAAGAGAAAGGGCTGAAAAAGGTAGAGAGAGAGGAGGGAGGGGGGCGAGAGAGCTAGGGGAAGAGGTGGTGATAGAAGATGGAGATACAGAGGGAGAGAGAGATGGGGGAGGACAGGCCGAGACAGAGTCAGTAAGAAACATAAATAAAACCAAGACAGTAAGATAGGAGGAGGTGCACAATGATAAAGAGAAAAAAAAAACAGTAGAAAGAGAAATAGAGAGGGTGGGGGGCTGTGGAAGATCTCAAAGTTTGATTTAAAACGTCGGCCTCTGTTAGAAAGATGACTTGGTCTCTGGTTCTCTTTCCTCACCGCCCGAGGTGACACGCGATGGAGGACGGCATGACACCGAGGGTCAAATCTCTTCCGAGAAATACGAGTTAAGATCAAAGCAGAAGAACAGGTTGCACCTTACAGCTGGAGGGGGTCAGGGGGACACACAAAACAGATGTGTAGTTCTTTCAAGATCAGCGCACAAACATCCATGAGGTCCATAGGCTGGGGCGGGTGGGGTTTGGTGTTGGTGGTGGACTACAAATCAAAAGGAATAAATATGTAGCTCAGAAATCCTAACGTAACAAGAAGGTCTCGGATGCTTCCGGCTGGAACGTTGACTTTGTTAATTAATCTTCTGTAAAGGGGCTTTCTGGGAAATACCTCTTGATTTACTGCCAGGTGATGTTGCCGTTGCAGGGAAGCCGCTTCTAATCTGCTACATACATTTATAGTCATGTGTATGGTACGCAGTACCGTACTGTTGGCTGTGTTTTTTTAAAGAAAAAGTGGTCCCAACTCAAGGCAGTGGTAAACAAAAGATAAAAGCCATTGCATCAGGTTCGGGTTGATGGTCAAAGCAAACGAGGCGAAAACTAGTATCAGCAAAGGAAATAAGTAACAAGAGTAAACCAGAGCAGCTCCTTTCAAGATAAAAGATAATAATCTAGCTTTAATGGTAGGAGGCTCTGATAGCCTAACAGTCGTGGGGTTGATTGTTAGTGTAAAACTTAATTTTGCTCAGACAAATAATAAAGAGACCAGAGGCGAAGTCAGCGTTGTTGCTTTTCTTTAGTAATCACGTCATCACAAACACCTACAAGCATACGAGCCAGTTGGTACATGCTGTCCAATAACGGAACCAAACGAGTCGCTCCCTAATATAACATTAGCACTGCTGCTCACATGCACACATGATGCAGTACTGAAGCCAATCAAGAACATAAAGTGGAGACTGTTTCTGAAGATGTTTTGGTAACTTACTTGCATATGACATTCGTTATTTAGGGTCTAGTCCTTGTAAGTCAGTGATTCTCAACTGGTTCACAAGGGCAGTTTGAGTAGGACGATGAGTATATGCCAAACCTTAATCTTTAGAAAAAAGCACATGAATTAACTAATGTTTTATTGTTCATTCATGTTTCAATGTAGGGATGCGATTAATTCATTAATCGTTAGTTGATTGAGCTTATCGATCGATTAACGATTAACTGATAAGTGGCTTTTTTCCTGAGAACATACATTTCTCTCGGTGTCTTTAACGTAAAGCAAAATATTGCTTATATACTGAATAAAAAATGCACATTATATTCCTCAATTAATGTTTTATTGTACCAGTTGGAATACAGTACAGATAATGGCATTTAACCAAAATAAATTCTGCACAGAAAATTGAAATACATAAAAAAATAATTGTGCACTGGCTCACCTGTTGCATGTGAAACATTAAGCAACATAAAATAAATGTTATATGTCTATACAATATGGGCTTAGCCTACACAATATTAAGCCTACATATAATTATCTGGTAAAGTACTTATATAAAAACAACTTGAAACATTAGCAGCAGCACTTAAAAATCCCCCTTGTTCTGAGAAAGGTAACAGTAAGATTACTAGCCCTGGAAACTTACAGTAACATGTAGTACTGAACACAACTTAAATCACTGAGTAAGGTGACAGTAAAATTAGAGGGCCTCTATTAAACAATTAAATGAAGATATAGGCTACCTCTCCTGAAACAAAAACATTCCTGTCTCAATGTGTTTTCAATAGACTGCTGACCTAGACCCCTGTATTTTTGTTCAGGAAAATAAGCATATTAACATGGTCTGGAGTAAGTCGTGTGCGCAGCCTGTTTACAGTGAGGCCAGCTGCTGAGAATACACGTTCAGATGAGACAGACGTGCCCGGTATGCACAGATATCGTCGTGCCACATTTGCCTCGGGAATCGCCCTTCATTGACTTTCCACCATTCTGTGGGACTGGAATCAAGGAGTGGTGAGGGATCCTTTTTCTATGTCATTGTTGCAGCTGGTGGTATAGTTTTCACCCAGTAGAAGAGTCATAGCAGAAGTGTGCCTCTGAAGTGCGGCTCCCTGGACTTGCACATCATCTCCAGTGGTGGCTTCATCATCTCTTGATGTGCAGCTCACATGTTCTGCCATAGCCAGTTCAAGCAGCTTGGAATAAGCTGAGTTCTTGCTTGCTGGAACCAGAATTCCCAGGTGCTTATGCCGTGGGTCCAGCATCGTTGCTATCATTGGTGTTGTTGATGTGAGGTCTTCAGACTCAACCTGTTAAAATTAAATAAAGGAGAAAGCTAGCATTAGTTTTATTTAATAAGGTTTGACAAGGGTACTGTAACAACTGCATAAAAACGCAGTTTATACTGTGACAATGTGTCAGTGATAAGTATTAAGTTATGCACCCCACAATCTGTCAATATAGAGCTCAAATGTCATGTTGATTGAGAATTGAATTAATTAATGGCCATAGCTTACCTTCATCCGTTCAACCAACGAAGTGCACACTTTAGATTTGAATTCCGCCACTCTGCTGCCGTCTCCATCTGCCGTCTTGAGGTGCGTGTTGATCAGACTGAATGTGATTGGGTACGTGTTGGATATGGATACCTCAGTATCTGCAGACATTACAGTAGTTGCACATGGAGAGTCTCCAGTGGAGAGTCTCCAGTGCCGGCGCCATGTCTTCCATCAGCTGCCAGAAGTCGTCTCTCAACTCCAGCGTCCTCCCATCTGTAAGCTTGGTCACTGAGCGGTCGGATAGTACAGCACACACGGCCATAGGCGTCAGTTACGCTGGGGATGCTGGGGACGAGTACCCACCAGTTTTCGTCAAGAATCATTTTGTACCCACCACTTTAAAAAAAAAATATATAGAGTTGAATTAGTAAAAAAAGTAAAAAAAGTAAATAGCGCATATAATTCTGAGACAGATGTCAACAAATCCACAAAAAATCAATCCGGATACGGCACACAGCCGTACTACGTAGCTTAGGGGGTGTAACATTGGGATAGGGGGGAGGGGTGGGTGGCAGGGTGGGCGGCTCCTTCTCTATGCAACCTGAACCTGACTGTTCGGTCGCACTTCCATGGACATTCTGCTGCGGTTGCCGCCTGCATTTTAGGAGAGGAGGAAGTCAGGTAACGTAACGTACGTATTTATATTTATTTATGACAATCAGTAAAAACTCCTTTGTCGTAGTTTTGACAGAGGGCGGCGAACAAGTTATCTTGATAGTTTCTAAGTTCTTTCATTGACATTGACGCTAGCCAACATTAGCTTCTAGAAGCCAAGTAGGCCTAGCTGCCAGTCAAGTTGAATCAGCCGGCTGTTAGCGATAGCTGCTACAGTGTAGCTGACTTCGGAGTTCGCAGCATTACATAATTGTATCGTAGATGCAGTCAGAGTTCAGATGAGGTAACATTAATGCTACACTACCCTTGTCCAGTCTTCCCATGCGTTGACTTTTTATTTTAACAAAGTTAAGTTGTTGGTGCTTTGATGAAATTCCATTAGCATGTGTTTTTTTGTAAGCATTTAATTCTAGCCTGTGGCTAACCTAAAACAGTTCCTCTGTCCAGACAGTTGATTCAAATGTGTGCACCAGAAAGATGATTTTTATTGAGTTTGGATGCAGTGGACCTGCGGCGCGCCACGTGGACTGTTAAACACCAGCTGCAATTTTAACAAGGTAGTGGTCTCCTATCTTCACGAAATGGGCATGAGCAGCGTGAAGCATGGCAACCTCTGCCTATCATTGCCCTTGTATCTGAGTGACAGAGTTAATTTAAACTCTAAATGTCTTTAAGCTTGTTAATGGTGGGCTAGTGTAACACAATTCCAAGTGTGTAGGCCTAGTGGTTATATTTCTGACACTGATGCCAATTCATTGTATTATGGTCCTTCTCTAGGCCAGCCTATTGAGCTCCACACCAGACATGCTGCAAGGGCCTATGAATGGACTGAAAAGGTGGTTGCACATGCACTACGTTGTTGTGAAAATGCCAAAGTAAGAACTGTGACCAGATATGTATGTGAATTCAGCTTCTTTTTAATTGATTGCAAAAAGAACCCAAAAAGGCTTTTTGATTGCAAAGAAATTCTAGCAGAACACAAAACGGTGTGTGTGTGTGTGTGTGTGTTACAATTATATACAATTGATTGCAAAAATAACCAAGAAAAACAACACAATTCTAGCAGAACATATAACAGGGGTGTGTGTAAATGCTGCCAAGCAGGACAACTACTGAAAACAAACAAACGTATGCCTATTGCATATTCTGCCTTTTAAAAACAAACAAATGTGCACGCCTCTCCGATGTGCCAATGAAGCCAATAGCTATTTTCTGTCTGGTTATTTTTTCTAGCTTCTCCCTGTGGACATGGCAGACTGAGACATTGTTTAGTCGTGACTGCGACATCGTGGAGCGGAGCCAAGTCTTCAAACGACACAGTGCACTGAAGCTCCGTTCAGCTTCGCAAGAAGACGCTGGGACCACAAGCAACAGCCTAACAAGAGCCTCCACTTGGGTAAACAGCCGCCTAACTTCTGGTACCATGGTCTTCAAGATATTGATTACTTCCTGACTAGAATTGTATTTGTAATTTGCCTTCAGCATAGCTAGCTGCATTGGCAGCAGCAGTGAATCCAGTTCTGGGTAGAGTTCTACTACATCACTAATTTCTCCCGACTGTAGGTGTTCCTCCAACATGGCCAAATGGCCAAGGCCCTCCTGGTTGAACCTCTCATCCAGCTGCATGCTTGCTGTATCAATGGCAGAGAAAAACTGCACCCGGAAAAAGTCCTCTGCAGAAGACGGGGTGTGAGTGTTTGCAGGCCCACCATATCGGTTTGATGGTTTCCGAATATGTGGAAGATTGATTGGCTGCAGATCAAGAGATGTGGTGAGCTCTACAGCTCTCGAGTAAATCCTCATAAATGTCTTACTCGTTCTCTGTGCCACAAAAGCTTTCTTTGTGCAATCGACAGCCTGTAACATCCCGCCAATTGTTACAGCTCTCCCTTGCAAGCTTTTATTGAGACCTTCCAGCTTCAAGAGGATATCCTGCCCAAGGAGAAGGCCAAGCACCGTGTTGCCTTTCTGGAGCTGGTCAAGAAGGCCACTTGCTCGAGGAGCTGTGACTGCCCCTTTGGCTGAAACCATCTCCTCCAATGCAGCCAAGACCACCTCGTATTGGGTGAGGACCGACTTGATTGCTGGTGTTCGCACAGTCCATCTGGTAGCACACAGAGGCTTAATGGTGGTGAATGAGCCATTTTCAGACATGGCTATCTGTTTAAAGATGGTTTTGAACTTCCCAGACTGGCCAAACAAACAACCCAGGTCATGGATCCGCTGGAGGGCATCTCTCACAACTGGTGTGGATGAGCAGGCTGCTTGTGTGACCAGATTTACACAGTGAGGACCACAGTGCACAAAAATGGCAAGCGGCTGTTCTCTGCAGACCAAAGCTTGCATCCCAGATAGGTGCCCTGACATGTTCGCTGCTCCATCATAGGTTTGGCCACGAAGACCCGAGAGTGGAAGATTGAGACGGAGCAGCACATCGGAGGCAATTCTCCAGAGGTGCTCGGCAGTTGTGCTTGAGGCCTCGAACAAGCCCACAAACTCCTCCCTTGGCTCCAAGTCTTGGTTCACATAGCGAAGGCAGATGGAAATCTGCTCTGTGCCACTGACGTCCTGTGTTCCATCCATGATGAGGGAGTACTGCAGCACAGGTAAGGCAGAAATCTCTGCGACTATCCCCCTAATTATAATATTACCTATAATGTTCAGTATCTCGTTTTGGTTTTCAGGGCTTGTGTGGGGCTGCTCTCTCTTCAGCCAGCTTGCCAGGTTGGGGTCATCCTCCGCCTTATCTTTAAGATTATTCTGGAAGTTTCCCTCCTTATTGGAATGGCCTCTAAGAGCCAAGCCCTGTTTTGAGAGGTACTTCACAGCACCTACAATGTGTAACAGAGCCAACCTGGCTGCCTCCTGGGCCCTTGCTGAAGGGCTGCACAGTTTAATTCTTATGGAATCATGTATGTGCGCCTCTGTATTCAAAGCAATTAAATGTGCCTTGCTGTTTTAGTGTCTGCTGAAAGTTTCCCTACTTTTCTTCCAGTTTCGGAAGCCTGCTGAGATAAATGTTTGCTCAGCGCTTTTGGCCAATGTGGACTTTTGGTTTGCAAAAGCAGTCATGCAAGGGAAACACAAAACCCCATTAACTTGCTGGCTGTAGTGCAGCCAAGGGAATGCTTCGTACCAAATATCCTGGAAATTAAGAGTCCGATTCAGCAGAGTTTGTGGTTCAATGTCTCTTGCACTGGGCTGGTACGGGCCATCCAAGGGGTGGTCAGGGCGGATCCCCTCAGTGTGAGTAGCTGGCTGCTCCTGAAATGTAGTTAGTTCATTGGATGTGAGTAAGTGTAAATAGTTCAGTGTGTAAATAGTTAATAGTTGTAGCAAGTTGTATTTTTGTGGAGTAGTCCAGTAGGATTGAGGTCTGCATATTTGGCAAACAGAATGCAGATGTCAAGTTGTATTTTTGTGGAGTAGTCCAGTAGGATTGAGGTCTGCATATTTGGCAAACAGAATGCAGATGTCAATGTTGACTTGTTTTAAGATCATTGTTGCTGCCTGTCTGTAGGATTATTTCAATACTTTAAGGTTTTTCTCCAGATATGTGCGGGCCTCACCTCCTCATGCTCATCTGCCTGTTCCTGCAGGTCTTTGTCTATTTCAGATGGACCTGGGTCCTGTTCCTGACACAGACCATGTACACATTTAATGTCACAGGGTGAAATATTGTTGTTCATTACCCTGTAGTGTTGCTTATTTTAATGGACAAATCTGTACATTAACACACAGGTTTGTTTTTCTAGGGTGACTGAGTACTGTGAGCGGCCAATAATCAAAATGTCATTACAAGCACTATGCAACATGCAACACTTGTTCAGTTATATGATGACCTCACCTCTCCATGGTCTTCCTCATCCACAATTTCTTGTCATTCAGTAAGTTCTGATGGACTTAGTTCCTCTCCCTGATAAAATGTAAACAAAAATTGAAGATTGATGTAACTCAATTTATTTTGCTGGCTTATTTCTTTATTTATTTTAAAATGCCTGGATTTCTCCTTTTAGGACCTCACCTCTTCATTGCCATCCACCAGTTCCTGGCTTTCAGTGCATTGCTCTGATGCACTTGGTTCCTGTTCCTTATAAATAAAAAGATTGATAACTCAATTGATTTTCCCCTCTTTCATTTTATTGTGATTTATGTGGTCTGCACTCAACAGTCTTGTAACATTTATTGTAATGGTATGACATGTTATGTTACCAATATTGCAATTGGTTTTGGACAAAAGGTTGGTTTGTAGTGTGCTGTTGGTACCATGGTTGTTACTTGGTACAAATAATATGGATGATTTACGACCATCTAGTGGCGAGTCTGCAAACTGCAAACGACACGTCATCTAGCGTCAGTTGTGTAGGCTAATATGGAGGCTTGTATTTAACCGCGCAAATTCGCACTTGCCTACTACAAGGATATGAGCGAATGCAACGGGCAGTTGGGAGTGATTGTAGTTGGCTCCATAAATCATCCATACTGTTGTAAATTCAAAATTAATTTAAATAGGAAAGCTAAACGTTAAAGCACATTGGGCAAAACACTCCAGTAGCACTAGGCATGCTAGCCAACAGTGTGCCACAGTGCCGCTGGTAGCGGCTAATTGCTAGCTAGCTAAAAAACCTACCGTATGTCAAGAATGACATACGGTAGGTTTTTAAGATATTATACAATATTTTTCTACATAGAATATATAGAATAAATATTAATTTAGCTGAGCTCATAAGACATCAGCACACTTACTGTGCATGTCTGCTTCAACTGCTTGGCTTTAAAAAAAGCTCTGATGTCCTGTCCACTCCTTTTCGACATTATGCAGGAAAGGGATAATGTCTGTATGTACGATCAGGTGTATAAATCGCCATCTAGTTGTTTTTTTTTCTCGTCTTTTTTATGTCGTGATTAGATGTCCCCTCTGCAGCACCATAGTTCAAAACTCTAACTGCCAGCCTGGCTTGGACAATGAATGAGGTTAATACCAATACTCTTTTGGCTGGGATGCAATGATCAGACATCAGACAATCAATTAATTGTAGCCTGAACACATAAGATAAAAAGCACCAGAGCAGGTTGTACCATGGACAGTATCAGATCACCTGTTGAACGAAATGGATGTGGTAGGCAGCAGGCATGCAGGCTACACCACGGGATATATCTGCAGACCACTTCCACATAAATAAAGGTAAGATGCATATTATATTGCTTGCGTAGCGAGGTCTTCTGTGTTTTTTTGCACTCAAGTGGTCAGCTGCTTTAACTCATGCAATTGATGTTAGCCATATCCTCCAAGTAGCCTAACTTAACACGGTTTGCGTTCGTACAATGTTGGGTATAGAGTAGTGGAGATGACGATGGTGGAGTCAGTCTCTTGTTGACACAATGTTGGTCATTCTTGCTTTGCTTGAATTCTGGAATAATTGTGGTGGGGAGTGAATGAATTTTGGTCAGAACGGCTGATGTAGATTGGATGGATGTGTGTTTTGAGAACAGCCAGCTCATGATGTGATAGTACAGCGTTCAGTTGTGCAACAAATAGTTTTTGCTTTTTCAATCTTGACATTTGTAGTGCTGCGTGTAGCCAAACGTTTGCCCCTTCACAACTTAACCATGTAGGTAATAATTTCCTTTCCTAGCTCCTCTTTGTTTATGTCAGTAATGGTATCTCATGTCATGATGTCACGTTGTCAACATTGGGTACATGCAGCAGAACATAGTGGGTCATGGACTCATGTCCAATACTTTTTGAAAACGCTTTCTTCATAAAACATGTCGGACATCAGTTTTTTGTATACATTTTTATTCATTAGTAAGCTACATGGGTATCCCATCTTTCAGATTCTTTCATGACTGTCCTAAAGAGAAAAAAAGTGCATCCTCATTGTACCCAGCACTTCTGAAAATGCACTTCCAAATGGGTCTCTGTCCCCAGCACATTTCAAACCAAACTGACGCCCATGCACACGGCCCATCGCTGTTCTACGAGTCAAGTGCCAAACATTTCACATACAGAGTTCTACCTGGTTTTGCGGGACTGAATGAGCCGATGAGCTGGTAGCTGCATTTGTTTTTGTTTTGCTTCTAGCGCTTTCGTTGCTGGAGTGCTGTGGTAGAAGTGTTTCACCAACCTGCCAGCAGCTGCATCCGTCGTTGACCGCCAGATTTAAAGTATGTGCAAAGCACAAAACTGATTTCCAACTGACATGTGTGGGGTTGTTTGCCGAGACAATGTTCCGAGCGTTGTCGTGAACACAGGCTATTACACGCCCGGTGAGTCCCCATGACTCCACAGCCTGGTTCAGTTTGTCAGCTAAATTATCAGCTGTATGTCTCTCGGATAAGCTCTCGGTGAGAAGGACTGCTGACTTTAACTGCCAGTCGTTTTCAATGTAGTGGCAAGTCATTGTAATGTAGTTTCTGTAGTCAGTGCCGTCCAACAATCCGTCGTCAAAGCCACATTAGCCGCGGCTAGCTGTGTTTTTAGCTCAGTCTTCTTGTTTTTGTAGCGTGCTTCCAGGCGGGTAGTCATGGTCGCTCGAGAAGGGATATTACATGTATAACCTGGCTCCATGAAGTGTATTAACTCCTGAAATCCCTCGCCGTCAGTGGTGCTAATTGGCATCATATCTTTTTCGATCATGCCGCAAATCCTCTGAGTAATGCCCTCAGCTTTCCTGTTGTCGCATACTTGCATACCCGTCGCATACTCGCATACCCTTCCCATCACCGCAGCGATAGTCGGTTGTGAAGGCGATGGGCTTCCTCCCTGCAACACGGCTGCATGCAGGTTTTGAAGGTGGTATCTTAGCGAACTCGTAGAGCTGCTGAACTTAAACGTAGTACCGCAGAGTTTACATTGAGCGTCTTTGACATCATTAATTAGTTTGAAATGCTCCCATACTCCACTCCGTTTTGACCGCCTCAGGTTTGTGTGCTGGGTCTCTCGCCGCCCGCGAGAATCCCGCGTTACGGTCAAGTAAGTTCGGTGTGGCCTAGATTAAGCAATGGCACCCTCAACTGGTGACATTTCACTGAAAAAACTCCTGTGGAAAATGGCCCTAGATTCAGTTAACCTACAATTAATTTAATTTAATCGATTAAATTCTTTGAAACAATTAACCGATAGTCGATTAACCATTTACATCCCTATTTCAAAGGCTTAGTTCTATTTCATTGAGTTTAGCCCTCATTGTTGCAGCTTTTTGTTTGCTCCATGTTTTTAACAGTACATAAAGGCATTGTTGATTACTGCAATATTGGTAAATAAATATTTTAATTATTTTTGGGTTGTGACTTAATGACTAATGACACATGTGGGTCCTGAGGCTAGACCAGTTGATAACCACTGTTGTAAGTGATGTTGACAGGGCTCTGCACAGGGTGCCCAGTGTGAATCCAGTTTGGGTCTTTGCAGTCAGCCAATTTACAGGAGGAAACCTCACGCAGACTTTGATACTGTTTACTTTCCAGCCCCGAACTGTCAGGTTTCTTGTTGCCTGCCTACCGTATAGTCGTAGAGTGAGTTATCTTCTCCGCCTGTGCCCCGTCAGCAAGTGGAATGCATACCGTATGTCAAGACTGTCATTTATTGATGAGTGTACTGTAAACAGGGATATCCTTGTTGTGACCCATATTGCCTTCGCCTCCATCTATATAACCATCAGTATAAAATCACAACAGCATGTTTTTTTTTTGTTTGAATGAAGATTGTTACATACACTTAGACAGTAAAGGACAGCTGTGTGTTGTGTGACTTGATCTGCCTCAGCTGTCTGGTCAACGCAGCTTTGACTGCTGCCAGCCCCTCCAAGTAACTTGTCAGCTGAGGTCAGCCACATTTGTGCTGGCTGATGGTTCTCGCTGGCATGCTAGTAGACTAAGAAGGGTTCCGACCTTCCTGGGTCAACCATGCCCCCATCACCAAAGGAGGCCAATGGGAATGTAACACAGGGAGCAGACTTTCCTCCTCCGGGGGCCGACACAGCCTTGGCTACGACCAGCACCCCAGGCTCCCGGAGTACTTCAACCACCACCAGGCCCTCCTCCCGGCGTCCTAGACCTGCCGCAGCCTGTGGCCATGGAAGGCTGACCAGAAGGGGCACGGGCTCGCCCCCCATACTACAAGGACTTTGTTACCACATTTCATGCACAGGCTTTGCGGCTTTTTCATGTTCCTATCGACATTTATTAAAAAAAGGACTTACTATAGTTAGACTTAGTTTGTGTTCCAGCTAAGAACACAGGTTCTGGTGTTTCTTTAGGAGTGTGGGGAGGGGAATGTTACACATATGCACACACAACCACATGACACATGCATGCACATGACAGTAAAGTACGACAGCTGTTATTATGTGTATGAGTATTGTGTTATGTTATGTGTTGACTGGGTGCTTTATGTGCGTATGCGTTGTACGAGTGAGTGAGCACATTTCAGTAAACCTTGGTACTACATGCATCAGCGTCGAACTGGATAATTTAATATGACACCAAGTTAAGAGCATAACAGGGACGTTTTTCAAGCTTGTGTAGCAAAATTCTGAATTGCATTGACCTCATGCTAATTAAATATGCAAACGTTATAGTGATCAGAGCTTATCACAGGCTTTCCCAAATTATATTTATGTATACATTTTATTTATTTTTGTTTTAATGGCGATTTTTGTCTTGTTTCTCTATCCAAATGTCATCCACTGCACACTGCTCAACATCTACGAGTCCCACTAGTACTTCCCATTTTAACAGTGCTTAAGTAAAATAACTTTACTTTCCACCCTTGATAATGTGTTGTTGACAGTGAACTGTGATGGCTGGAATTGAACAGCAACATACATGAAGAAGTGAAGACTCTTCATCAAAATGTTGATATACATACACAACAGCTTCAAGGCCATCAGTATACATGCATTTTCATCTCCATGACGTGGGGGAAGCAAACAAACTGACTCTGTGTCAATGTCTCCTGAGGGCATTTTTGTTATCCTTAAAGTTATTAATCAAAAAGGCTATTATTCAGCAAGATATAATCATCTTCTAAACTCGATTATATTTGCTAACAATCACATAACAAAATGTTAACCCATTTAGACATCAGTAGAGAAAACGGGTCAAATGTATAGTTTTGTGGTCAAATGATTAGCTCAACTATAGATGGATTTGATTTGGGTTGTTATTGTGTGCTCTGTAGTCGAGTCTATACATTCAAATATCCAATGCAATTCAAAATTGCATACATTTCTTGTATTTGATGACAAAAAACGCATGCAAAGTGGGGTTTATTCCATGGTAACCTGAGGTTCCAAGGTAAAAGCTCTACTGGCATTAACTGACTTATGCTGCCTTTCCCATGGTCAACTACATCAAAAGAGCAATGGTAAAATTACATTACATTTTCAGATCATAGCCATTGTTAGCAACAATTCCAGTGACTACTTGGTAAGAGTGTAAAACACAAAATATAATTGCACACATCCCCAAAAATATGTTTGATTAAACGTTTTGATTTTACTTCAACTTTTGCTATTTTTTCTTCTTTTTTGAACAAAAAAAATTATTGTCATCTTTTAGCACCACTTTGGAAAACATGTAAAGTGTTTAAAATGTTGGAAAATATGGAAAAACCTGTGTTATCTTAGGAAGATAATTAAAGTTTCTTTATATTGTCCTCTGCCACATGCTGAATAATGACCATCAAGTGGTCATGTACTGTGAAAATAATGGCTTCACCCAATCACTCATAATCTGAATAGAAAAACATTTAATTCAAAATGTATGTAATAATTGTATTTGAATAAAATTGAATCCTTTTTTGTCTTTTTTTTCCGGTTGGTGGAACACATTAAATCTAATGAATTAGGCACACTGGACTAAGGAAATGTTATGTATTTCCATGTAATATTTAGCAAAAGGAAAGGCTGTGCAGTTCCACTGTGTGACAATATGAAATATTTAATATTGAAAAACTTCATAGTAATAAATATGATCATTTGTAAGGATAAACCCTGGAAAAAGTTTTCACAGAGATCCTCTGTAGACTTTAAAAGAAACTTAGATCTGAAGATCAAATTAACTAAAAACACAGAGCGAGAGAGAGGCACACACACACACACAAAACAGATCTTCCTGTGTGACTTTTCCAAAGCAACGTCAACCTAACCTTCAATTGCACACACAAAGGGCAATCAGCTTTACCTTTAAAGTGCTATAGTAAAATGAAGTTGACTTACATTGATGCGTGCACAGCTATAGAAACACACACACAGGCACCCCCCCACACACACACACACAGGCACACATAGAGACCCCACCAACCCCCCCACCCCCCCCCCCCACACACACACACACACACACAGATGTGCACTCTCATTCTATGACTCTCACACTCATCTACTAAGCAAGGGGGTCTGTGTGTGTGTGTGTTGTTTGGCATTCTGCAAATGTCAGAGGGATGGCGCTCCCGGATTCCCGCCGGCACCTCGGAGATTACATTTTATCAACATACCAATGAGCACCACCACCTCGTACAACTCCACCACCGCTGCTGAATACTAACCACACTGACATTGAACCATGGCAACCCTTTGTGTGCGTGTGGGGTTGTCGGTGTGCATGTATAGGTGTGTGTGTGTGGGGGGGGGGGTCTATGTGTGTGTGGTTGTTTGTGTAGGAGTGTGTACGTGTGTGTCAGTGTATGTCTATCAGAGTTTGTGTGTATATGTATGCGTGTTTGTGTGTGTGGGTGGTGTGTCGGTGTATGAGTGTAAAATAAATAAATAATATGAGGCGGTGGGCTTAGACACTTGGAACACATTGTTAAAATGTGTCTGTGTGTAACATGTGTGTAACGTGTGTGTGTGTATTTGTGTAAGTGTGCATGTGTATTTGTGTGATTGTGTAAAGGAAAGGTTGAGAGAGACATTCTGTAAAACATTTTGAACGTGTCTTGTTTTGTGTGTGTGTGTGTGTGCCTGCGTTTGGACTATGTGTACCTTTGTGTGCTAATGTAATTGTGTGTGTGTGTGTGTGTGTGTGTTTGCACGCACACGCATGTAGTGACTGCAATTGTGCCCAAGTGTACAGACTCAAATGTACCTCTGCGTGTGTTTGAGTCTAGCTGTGGCTATGTGTGCGTGCGTGTGCACGCACACCTGTGTGTGCGTGTGCTCTCCCCACCTGTGTGTGCGTGTGCTCTCCCCACCTGTGTGCGTGCCGCCTGAGTTATTGAATCTGCAGAGCTGTGGTGTAAATGGCTGCACCCTGCAGCATCAACTCAAGTGAATATAACAAATGACCACTGAAAGAACTGCTGTGTGTTATGTGACTTAGAACTTATAAGAACTGTTGAAATGAGTACGTCAACTTGAAATATATATTTTGCAACTCAAAATATGAAGCTATTTTTTTGGTCACTATGTAACTTTTCACTGGACGTTTCTGCTCTTGTTCAAATGGAAGTGACTAAATGTCTACAGAATAAAAGCAATCCAACCACCACTCCATCGCCCCAGGGAATCACACTCTCTCCTTCAATTTGCTCTGTGCCGACCGTTGGCGAGAAAACACAATGAAAGGATATTTAGTAAAGTGGGTAAACCAATTAGATTTTTTGTTTTATTATTAACATAACAAATACATTCTTACTCTTACCTGGCTGGAAGACATAGCTGCTGCTTGCTTCATTTTTGTTTTTCTTTGTTGTTCTTCGTGTCGACAACGACACCGTCCTGCCTTAGAGCCAATGCTTTGGGGTGTGCAAAGTTACATAGTATCTCTTTAAGTTTGGATCGAAAACTAGTAGACGTGCCTTGAATGTCTGGCTGGGTTGCTGCTCGTTGGTGTGCCTTAGCCCCAAACAGGTTGGCAACAACTGATATAGATGTAGATGATGATGTAGGTGGGTGAAACACAGTGTGGTGCTGAGTGAGTGATGGGTTCAGATGGGGGCTAAACATGGAGCGTGACGTGTGGGACATCTGCATACGTCCCCCTGGTCCTGTCAGAGGCACTCCAGCGAAGAGTCACGCCAAGGTTGATGGCATTCCAGTTATTGATGTGACAGAGGGAGAGAAAAATGTAAAGGGGGTAGGAAAAGGAAAGGTTGGAAAGGGAGGATAAAGGAGGTGGACGGACACGATGTATTGATGATTTATAATCATGTTGATGATGTAATGCTCTCAATCTGTTGTCCTTTAATCTAATGCTTTCGATATATTGATCCTTTGTGGTGTTATTGTCATCTATTCATGATGAGTTGGAAACTGTCTGAAATTGATTATCTGTTGCTGTAGATAATCTAATAATATTACTCTGAGATCTATTAACAATATTGGGATGTGTGTGTGTTGGTTTTTACTATACTTCTGAGGACTTTTCCTTGCCAGCCCCCCTTTCATTTGACATTTCTGTTTGTGAGGACATTTTGGGGAGTCCTCACAAAAGGTCACTATGATAGCATTATAATGATCTAATCTTTAAACGGAATAGAGCAGCAATAATAGTAAACGTACAGGGCTTTCCCCACATAATGAAATAGTGGCACAGAGTCACCATGCTCCTTTCCAGTGCCACCATGCAACATTTCAAAATAGGGCTGTCACGATGCATTTTGTTGATGTTGTCGTTTTCTCCCATTTAATTTTTGAATAGGATAAAACACATTTGAATAACACTTCAAAAAGCAAAACTACAATATCATGAGTAAGTGCTGTGTGGAGGAAGTCAGTGACTTTCGGATCTACTCTTGGTGTCCGACTCGGACATTTGAAACATGACCCACTTAAGTTCCAAATCAAGACCAAGACCCCAGCGACCGCCACCCCAGTGACCACCCTTCATCATTTAAAATAAGGGCTATATAACAAGTCAATGAGGGTAGTGGGCTGATTTTTTTACTTTGATGGTGAATTATAGCACCCCCTGTATAAAAAGTGGTACCAAACTTGTATTGGTGGCGCTAGCGATGTGTTCAAATAGGGGCACATTTATTTATTTCCAAAGTTGCAAAAAAAGTGAACAAGGGGAACATGCTCAACCGGAGAAAGCAGTGTAATAATAATAATAATAATAATAATAATAATAATAATAATAATAATAATAATAATAATAACAATAATAATAATAATA
>JAOPJI010000092.1:3059401-3070394 GCA_027122695.1 Merluccius productus
GTGTGTGTGTGTGTGTGTGTGTGTGTGTGTGTGTGTGTGTGTGTGTGTGTGTGTGTGTGTGTGTGTGCACGTGCGTGTGTGTTTGTATGTGTGCGTGCGTGTGTGTGTGTGTGTGCGTGTGTGTGTGTGTGTGTTTGCTTTGCTTTTACTCAGCAATCGCGCAAGGTTTTCTATGGAGCTCCCAGTGAATATGGGGCATAGATGTTTGCGTGGTTCATACAGAGAAACTCCTCGAGTTACTGTGTAAGCAAAAGCCTATCTCACATTATACTGCCAGTGTGACTCCCAGGCCAGGGTTTGTAAAGAGTGTGACAGCAGCTCGCCAGATGAGCATGTTTTCCATTAAGTCATAAATGAGGGAGAGGGAGTGTTTTTGTTAACACTGTGACTTAGTATGTGTTCAAAATCGGACAATAGCCATCATAGGGCAATTCGCAAAAATCCCTTCAGCTGGTCCGAATATGACCCTCGGGCAAAAGCTTGAACATTTGTGTTGCATTGTGTCCCACATGCAGGCACCCAAAGGCACTCTACGTCTCTCAAAAGCCATGAAGGACATCTTTGGCTCCCTCTGTACTTCGTTCTGTGTACGCTGTGACTTGTCCCAGGTGTCCTTCGGCCAGGGGAGATCAGAAAGCTACAGGAATGCTTCCTTCCCTCCACCAGGAGCAGCCGATGGCGTTGTGGACAGCCAATAGCATGCACTCGTTAGACAATGTGGACATTGAAGAAGAGAGTATCCATGAGGAGAAAGGAGTCACTTGCTTTGATGAATAGATCTCATTTCTAGTTTGATTTATGACACCCTTATGCTCTTTTTTGGCTCCAGCTCACCCAACCTCCGCTACACTCGCTATCTCACTCCTTCACACACACACACACACACACATGCATCCACATGCACACACACACACACGTACATGCATGAAGACACACACACACGCGCATGCACATACGCGCATGCACACACACATACACACACACGCACGCATGCGCGCATGCAAGGGCAACATACACACACACACACACACACACACACACACAAACACACACACTACCCACACATACACACACACACACACACACTACACATCAGAATCAGAATCAAGTTTATTGCCAAGTAGGATTGTTCATACAAGGAATTCGACTTGGTGTAATTGGTGCACTATAATTAGCTAATTAATTAATACATACATACATATGCATGACTTGTGTGTGTCAAGATTGTTTTTGCTGATGCCAGTGGAGGATTATCACATTCTTTATTTTAGGTCCAATATATTATTCATTTGGCGAGAAGGAAACGGTTCCTTCAAAAGAAAATAAAACATCCCTTCCAAACCATTTCCTTTGACAGGAAATTGTGTATTGGATCAAAGCGGCTGCACTGGTATGCTCACCGAATGGCACAGGTCACCCTCCTCCAATTTAAAATTAAAAAAACAGAACACCATTATTTTCTCTATGATTCTATTCTTTCTTGTTAGGCGTGTTTATGTGATGGAATAACATACAACGTAACGCACAACATGATGACTGTGACAGACGTCACTCACTTCCCGTTGGCATGAAAGGACAAACCTTTTCCGACATGCCCCGCCATTTTGTCTGTCTGTCTGTCTGTCTGTCTGTCTGTCTGCAGGCAGGTATGTATGTATGTATGTCTGTCTGTCTGTCTGTCTGTCTGTCTGCAGGCAGGTATGTATGTATGTATGTATGTATGTATGTATGTATGTATGTAATGTATGTATGTATGTATGTATGTAAGTGTGTGTGTGTGTGTGTGTGTGTGTGTGTGTGTGTGTGTGTGCGTGCGTGCGTGAGTGAGTCATCATATGACATGACATGGTTTGAGTCGCTGAGTAGGTCCGACAGCCACAGTCCTGCCATACTCCAGGTGCAGTGCAGTGCACATGTATAAGGTAAACACATAACATCATGGATTTTAGCTGTGTCTACATCATTACATCACTCGTTTATTAAATCTAATCGGTGCTAACAATTCAACTTCAGCAACGATACTTGAATGAACGGTCATGGAATGCATGCGAGTGAATGCATTTGATGTGTTTGGTGTGTTTACCATGCAGTGTTGAGGGGCTGGAGCAGCTGTGGGCGTGTTATCATTGCAATGTGTGCGCCACGCGGGTTCACTCATGCTATGGTTTCACAGAGGGACGACCATTAATAATTTTAACAAGGGCGTCCAGACTAAAGCGTGATCGGTCTCAGGGTCAGGCTTGATGCAGAGGTTTAAAGTCCCCGTGACGCACAAGCTTCCCAGAGCTATTTAAATACGACTCGTATCCACCCAGGAGATCCCTACTTATTCTCTTACCGGGAAAGAGAAATAAAGAAATGAAAGAAATAAGAACAGTGATGTACACATACAGCACAACTTTCTTAAAATATCCCTTAAAAAATATATATTTCTTTTGGATTCCATATTATTTCTATTTTTAAGACATTTTTCTAAAATGACTGCAAGCAGTCTCCAGTGATAAGACCATAAGGCAGACAGTCACAGTAGCAAAGTCACCCTGACATCTCAATGACAAGCAGCTGTTTGCAATCAACTAATTACCTGTGATTGGCTGAGGAGTTAGCCTTTCTGCCAATAAATATCACCAAACATGAGTGGTATGCACAGTGGTTTGAGTGTTTTCTTTTGTTAGGGGTGCTGACAAGGAGTGAGCTGTTTAGTCTAGGGATGCCTTGGCAAGCAGAAATGGCTTTTGGAATTCATCTGGGGTGAGTGTCTGAAGATAGTCTGAATTGACATGCGCTCCTTGTTTCACTTCTTCTGACCTTGGGGCTTTTCTTTATTTATGTATTTATTTATTACAGGTTTTTGTTGGTTTCTCTTGTACAAGCAGAACATGTGAGCAGTTTATGGACCAAGCAGGGTAAGTTTACATGAAGTTAATGGATTTTTTTGGGGGGGGGTTTTTGTTAAATTTGTTTTCTTCATCTGCCTGTGTAGGTTCCCCAAAACAAACTGGCAACACAAATGTTGGCTTTTCACAACTGAGAAGTGATGACATGTTGAGGCCTCGCAGCTACCTCCAGAATCAATTCAGAGGAGCCTCCGTTGCTTCGAGCTCACCTAGAAGTGCTGGCATCCACAGACCTGCTCAAGTTAGCAGTGCCTCGAGACAAAGACTCTCTCAGGGACGCAATACCCCAGCCACTTCCAAGTCCAGGCAGGGTAAGACCATCATTGTACACCCGAGGAGACTGGCGTTTTCGGCAGTACAGAAAACCAGCCGACCCAACGTCTTGAGGTTGGGACGTCTGAATCTGAGCACCGCCATCGCTAGTGGGAGTGCTATCAGCAACGGTCAAAGCACCAGGGCGGGCCGTGTGGGTGTCATCGGTGACAGAAGCAAGGCCATGTTTACAAGGCGAACGGGTACACTGCGTACTGGAAATCTTCAGAGTCCTTCTAGGGAAAGCTTCCCGTTCGCTGTGGCTCCCCCCACACTTCAGTCAACCAACTATGGTCAGCGCTTGGTGTCTCCCTTTGTGTCTGGTGTCAAGGAGTCTCCACGGCTGTTTTCTGAAAGCGGTCGCGCGACTGCTGATGTGGCTGTGGCGGGCTTCAAGCAGTCGGCCCACATGGCCCCTGTCCCCCGCCGCAGGGTGGGGGACGTGCGCCGTACCGTGTACAAGTTGGCGAAGCCCCATCCTCCAGCTTACATGGCTGGTGTCGGACCTAGCCAACGGCAAGATTTGAGGTCCAACTATGGCCACTTGCCTGCAGTCGTAAAGGCCTATGGAAAGTCTCCACTAACTCCCAGGCAAGCAGGAGCCCCCAAGCTGTCTGTGTATCAGAGTGCTGTTCATGCCGAAAATGGCGTTGCTCCTCCTGACCGCTTCACGAAGGCCAGGATGGGGAAGTCGGGTAAGGGGTTTGCACCAACCAAGATCCACAATCTCCCACTGCGCTTCGGTGGTAGCGCTATTCAGCGGGCGAGGGACCCCACTTCAACAGGGGTGTCTCAGCCACAGGCACACACCTAATCGGCTCAGCTGTCTTGGTGCCCATTTTATGCTCAAAGGGCTGAGGACGATCAGAAAAGAGGAACTGTGAATAAGCAATGTCTAAACTTAAAAAAATTAAAAAAAAGTTTTACATGTTCAGAAAATGTCTGTGTACTTGCACTATTGATCAAATAAAAATAATTTATTAACATTTCTACTTTCGTTTCCGAAAGATGGTTTTCATTGTCTTTACTGCAGCTTGGGCGACATCTACTGGTCAAACGATTGTCTTGCACCTCTGTTTTGATTGCCACCAGTAGGCCTTACTGGTAATCTCTTGGCTTGGTTGAAGGATACTGGGAATTTCACAGAACCGGTGGTTTAGTGATGTGCTATTTTTAAATCTCGCTTTTGCTCAACTCTAAAAACGCAGCTCGTCCCTGTTAGTCACACTGCGATTCAACCATGAAGTTGCCATCTTTGTTTATCTCCAGTTTACTTTAAATGGTCACTCGCGGAACCGCGTGACGTCACTGGGCGGAGTCCCCGCGTGCACCTTGCCTGATCAGGTAGCTCTGAGGGACTTTAACTTCATGTAGTCCACATTAAAACCTCTGCACCGGGACCCGTCAGTCAAACTGGTGGACCCCCACCATCAACACCACGGACACATTAATCCGTGAGTAGGCATCGGTTCACGGGTTGAACTTTCTCAAATGGAGGCGAACCGATACGATATCCAGAAACGTTGACCAGCTGGACGGTTTGTTGACATGATTAGCATGTTTAGCTGTCCGACCCGCACGTCAAAAACCAGTCTGGTTTACCAAATGTTGGGGTCGTTTTCCTCTGCCCACTGTGCCGTGTCGCCAGTTGTCAACAGGCCCTTGCTTGCTAAATGCTTAGGATTTATCATGGTTTTATTAATTGTTTTTAATTGAGCCCCCCACCCCCCCACTATTTAAGACGGGTCTGGTGCGCTTCAACGTGTCTTGACTGTTCAGTCCAGTCTGCGTTACTGTCTGCGTTACTTTCGTTTTTTGTCCCAAGGAGCAATGTAATGTACTGGCTCCAAGCGTTGACATTGTAAAGAGGGTTGTGATATATTACAAAACAAGGCCATATTTTTTTTTTCCTGCTGGTTTACATATATATATACCTTCCTTGCCCAGACCTTGTGTGGACTTAGACCTACATCATGCATACCAGTAGCAATGGCAGCCCAGAGCCCAGCTGCTCCGTTGACGATCATGACCCTTCGCCACGGAGCAGCCAGAACTACCAGGAGCGCAGCGTTGACCCCCCAGGAGACCACCCCTGGAGCGACCCCACGCTTCCCAAAAACACCCGCCTTAAGGATGCCGACGGACAAGAGGCTGAGACCGTTGGCTTCCTCCCTGGCTCTGATGAACCCAAGCGCGGGGCGAACACCTGCAGGTGCCGGTGCAGTAGCGTGGTGTGCCGGGTCCTGACCTGCGGCCTGTACCGGGTCTGCCAACGAACCCTCTTGGCGCCTTGCTTGACCGGCCCTCTGGACCGAGACCGACCAGAAACCAAGGAGCACGACGAGGAGGAGGAGGAGGAGGAGGATGAGGAGGAGGGGGAGGAGCAGGAGAGGGAAATGGAGGAGTACCATGATATGCCAGCCTGGCTGGAGGACGTCCACTTGGATGGGGTCAAAGTCGACATTCACGATCTCAACGTGGTGACCGAGGCCCCCTCCTCTTATGGACGCCCGCCACGGCCCTCCAGCCCCAAGCAGCAGCAGCAGCAGACCAGCCACCAGTCCTACGTCTCCATGACCCTGGGCGACTGGGAGGGCGAGGAGGAGGTGGCGTACGGCGAGGCCGTGGACGCCCTCATCACTAAGAAGCTGCTGGAGCTCTACACGGAGTACCAGATCGAGGAGCTGGCCCGCTGCACCAGCGACTCTGTGTTCCTGCGTAAGTCCAAGAAGATCCACCAGCTCATCTACTCCCTGGCGGAGGAGCACCAGATGGACGAGCACGAGGCCGAGTGCCGGCTCGTGCACGGCATCATCCGCATCAGCACCCGCCGCCGCAGCAAGAAGCGGGGCCCGCACTACACGGCGGACGAGCGGACGCCGTCGGACAGCGGCAACGAGACCATGAGGAACAGCGGCTCCTTCTACTGCAGCAACAACAGTACGTGGTTGTGTGCGTTTGTTTGTTGCACCTTTTTATTTTAAAGCAGGATGAAGCCTCGTTGAGATTGATGATCTCTTTTCAAAGAACGTCCTCCTGGCCAAGATGGGCAGCAGCAGTTCTGTTCAAGGGCGTTACAGACAGACCATGCAACAAATGACAAAACACAGGTTTTCAATCGTACAACAGTGCAACTAGAAAGCAAGTTCGAAACGTTTGCAAGTTGCAAAAATGATCCAGCAAGTCTTTTAGTCTTTGTCAATATGTCCCTACGGTTTCACTAGGCAGATTATTACAACAACCCATAAACATTATATGATCACTCTATGATGCATTTTCATTATTAGATTGATGAAAATGCGTGCCATTAGGTCGTGCCAAATTGAAACATGGCCAGCCGCCCACGTTTCAGCCTTTATGTGATAACACATTCCCACAACCTTCCTGTTTGGTTTTCTGTTTCCCTACAGATGACTACAAATCAAATCACACCTTCCAAATATCAGAAGTCACAAACTCGGACATGGATGCCAGGAAAATGAGGAAGAACAACATTGAAGGTAGGTTTATTTACACACACCAAGGCAGCTGATGCAGCAATGAATTATGGGTGGCTTTTGGAAATCACTTGCCTTCATGGATGAGGAAATGTTTCATTGTAGTTGATGTGTGTGGTGGTGTCATTGTCTGTGGAGTTCATACAGCATGATGGCTTTTCTAAAAGTGACACAAGGCCTCTCGGTTCAGTCCGCGTCTGTCAAGTATATATGTGACAGTGGTTACAGAGTGATTTCCTTGACTCTAACCCACCTTCATATTACTGGCAGATGAGGCTGGGCTCCGTCGCTTGTCATGTGACATATCACCCAGTTAACATCTGAAACACTATTGACTTTGTCTACCATTGTATATCTCTTTCTTTTCCTTTTGGGACATTATTGCCTGTTGAGATTCTAAAATGTGTGTGTGTGTGTGTGTGTGTGTTCTCTGTGATATAAATCACTTGCTATTTAGATTGTGTTTAGCTTTTGCAAAGCCTGTGAATAAAACGAAAGCTGGTGGAGGAATGTATTTTATTTAATTATTGTAATCTAATAATAAACAATTAATCCATTAACAGATGATGTGAGATGACCGGCAGCAAATACTGTTGTTCTGCAGCCACAGGGAGCAGATTCAATGCACATGCTGCACTGATGTCAATACACATAAATTACAATGTTTACTTTACTGCTAGTTGATACAACTGAAATCTACTGATTGATTTCACTGTGGTCTTTTTGTACATATTGCCATTGAATATGTTATTTGATATTTAAACTTGACGACATTTACCCTAATTTTCTCAGGAGTTACAATTAGTCGAAGTAATCAACTAATCGCAGCAGCCCTAATGTTTATGTATGTCATTCCCTTCACGCCTTCGTTCCCTTCCTCGTGTGTTACAATAAAAATTAAAATGTAACCGTCCCTATTGTCTACGAGAGAGGGAAATGTCTTTTGGATTTCATTAAAACCTGAACCAGATTCTGGTTGGTTGCTGGGGTTGTTTTATACGAGCCGTGCCCACCTAGGACATCTCAGTCACTTTGATCCCTCGGTGGGCTTTTGAAATGGACTGGCAGCAGGAATAACTGTTATCGAAGGATGTTGTTTTGTTGTGAAGCTCTGAGGATGGTGCACAATATGCTTTTGGTCCTATTTACAACACTGATACCTATATAATATGTATAATGTCTTCCCGACTTTAAATGGACAAATGATATGTAGTCCTAGTGCACTTTTGTTTTATTTTTATATATATATATAGATATAACGGCACTAGAGAATGTATTTTCAATAAAAACAAAAAACAAGCTTTAATATAGCACATTGTGATGGGATGGTATATTCAATAATGCCAAATATAATTTATCTTCCAACAATAGACTGTTGTTGGAATAACCTTTGCTGCATTCATTTTCATCAAAATATCTCAAGTTATTTGTTCTAACCATATAACCAGCTGTTTAATTTCATTTCATTGAACGCTCCAATAACAAAATAAAAATGGTGTATTTCAGTTTCAAGGAAAGATGAATCTTTCAAATGAAATCCACGTCTGTCATTACAATGTACTCCTTTTACTCGTATGCAAATACAAGCTCTATTTATTACTCTATCAAGGGACACAATGTGTCTGTGTTTTTATGTTGTGCACATATGTTTGTATGGCGACGTGCCTGTTGAAGTTCCAATGGGAATTTGGCAGCTGGCATTGGAATTCACCTTTCCTCTGTCCTTGCTTATCAGCATTTACGTGTGGTTGTAGTGAACTCGGACTGTGGTGTAGTTTAGCATTTGTTTCCTTGACATGGTAATGCCCACGACATTGGACTGTGATGACCCTGCGGATGTTCATTGCAGATATTGCTATATATTGCTATGCTGCCTCTGCTCATGTAAATGCTACTTCCTATGTTTTGATGTTGAGGAATCTGATTAGCAAAATCAATACTGGGAATATTGAGCTATGTATTGTCTTCAGATATTAGAAGAGGTTAATAGGTAAACACTTCTCGTCTGTTTTATTTTATGCCATTTCACTGTCCAGGAAGCAACTGGAACATTGAGCATGTCTGTGAAACTGGTTATTCAGGTTGTGACCAAAGAGTCAGATACAGAAGTCTTTGTTTGTGGTTTATTGATGTTTGCCAGTCGGTCAGAAAAATGAAATAATGAAATGCTGTATAAACGTAACGATGTCAATGAACGGTGCGATTTGAGCTCATTAAAATGCTTTATACTCCATAGGGTGTTTTGGGGTTTATATTCAGTTTTTTGTGTGTTTTTAGCATTAACAGTGCATTTTCTGTGCCTTTTTATAAAATGTGTAATCATATGCATTTTAGGGTCATATTAAGTAAGGTTTAGATCATCCTTCTGTAAAAATTGATGTTTAGATGTGTAAGGAGGTATTTTCTATTAATCATGCTACCACATGAGGGAGACAGAGCATGGGAAGGCGTAAACCCAGTTAGACTTCCATAAAGTATTATAATCCTGCTAAATTTCCACACAGATTGAGTATATAGAGACAGATTGAAACATTGATCTCATACAAAAGTCCATAAAACATACAAAACACTCGAGCAGACTCCAAGTCTTTCTCTTCTCAGTAGAGAGAGAGGGGAGGGGGTTTATCTCAAATCTTGGTGTGGAGCAAACAGCATCTTGCCTAATAACTCCGATAGGTCTGCTTTGCCGATAATGGGCTTGAAAAGCATAGGCTTGATAAGTCCTGGCTCACGGCTCGAAGGGCGCCAGCCGCTAGCAGGATTCTGCTCAAACGGCTGGCATCTTGCGGGAGCAGGAGTCCCACCGCCTCCTGCAGAGCCTTCTGGGCCTCCAGTTGAAGTAACAGACCCTGCTCCAATTAAATCTGTACATTCAGAAAGTAAGCTTTCGTGTGAATATTTTGTCAATGGAAAATTGTGTATTTGAAAAAGACAGACGACAATAAACCTCCTTAAACGATGCTTGGATTATTGTTTATTGATAACAAACCGTTTTATTTCACCCGAGTTAAATAGCAGTGTTCCCTTGAGGTCGGCGTACTCCTCGGCACTGAGGCGGAGACTCCACAGCTGCCGCAGGCACGACTTGCGGACGGCAGCCAGGGTTGGCGCCGTCGACCCTCTCCCCTTGGACCGCTCCTTCTTTTCGGGGCCCCTTTCCCTCCAGAATGCTCCCCGTTGGAGCTCCTCGGAGCGACCACGTCGTCCTCCTCCTCAGTCACCTCGAAGACCACCTGTTCCTGAGCCAGCCAACAGCCCGCCGAGCAGCAGCAGGCGGTCGGCGGGCACCAGCTGGCTGAAGCACGGTAGTCTTGACTAGCACGCCGGACACCGCCCGGCAGGTGACCTTGGGGTTCTTCAGGCTGACTGGTGGCGCTCTCCTCCCCACCTCACAGTGACACCCAGGCGTTGTCATGGTAACGCAGGAGCGCGGTCCCAGTAAGCAGGGCAGTCGTGGCAACACGTGGTCCTCCTTTCTTCCAGAGGGAGCATAGTGTGGGATTATTGATAACCAATCACTTTGTTTTGTACTATACATCCACATCCAAACTGTGTGTGTGTGTGTGTGTGTGTGTGTGAGAGAGAGAGCCATAGAAGCTCAGACTGGTGTATACTGTATATTCATATGATGTCACCAGTGTTGTAGGAGGTGTGTCCTGCAGAGAGGGGGAGAGGGAGCGGGACAGCTTGGCCACATGGAGGTGATAAGAACAAATACATTTCAACAGAAGCGGAGACTAAGGCAGGATCCTGCATGGGTTGAATGACACTTGGCATGTTCACACTGTTCCAAGGTGGGACGGGGTCAGCACACAGTGACTGTCTGACCTGTCTTATATATACCGTTGAACTTCCACATCCACGAGTGACGAAACCAATCACTATTTTGCAGAGCAATTGTCCATAGATTTTCCATTGGCGTTGGCATGGATAATGTACTTATGCTATAAGAATGGGGATTATTTCAAAATTTCTGATTTACCCACAATAACTCTGGCTGTGTTTACATATAATATAAACTAGGTTACAGTAAGTTGTCTTGCTTGCTGGTCATTGCCATCATTGTAAAGTAGGTCTTTATCTCATTCTAATCACAATCAAATCGTAATCATTGATAATCATGAATAACCTTGAAACATGTTACGTACTTTTTACTGTAACTAGGGCAATCAATCAATCAATCACACACAAATTGCAGATTTTACACTTAGTTTTGATATATATATATATGTATGTATGTATGTATGTATGTATGTATGTATGTATGTATGTATGTATGTATGTATG
>JAOPJI010000092.1:3122692-3134023 GCA_027122695.1 Merluccius productus
TGTGTGTGTGTGTGTGTGTGTGTGTGTGTGTGTGTGTGTGTGTGTGTGTGTGTGTGTGTGTGTGTGTGTGTGAGGAAGCGAGAGCGAGAGAGAGAAAAAAAGAGAGCGAGCAAGGGGCTGCCATGTTGACATTCTCTCCATATGCGATTGTTGTGACTGATTTTTTGTGCATTGGCGTGTGCTAAATCACAGTCACGTGATCATAGATGACTGGGAAACAATGTGTGTGACACACTACTGTAAGGTCTGAGCGCCGTGTTTGGCTAGCGTGAGTGGGTGTGTGCGCGCTTACGTGGACGGCCTTTGCGCGTCTCCAAATTAAACTCCACTCTCGTTAGGAAATTCCAGTCCACATTACTGGGTTGTCTTGACGATAGCGTGGCTCCCTTCCCAGACTGATTCTCAAGGGATTAAAAAAGAGGCCTTCTGAATGATATGTCATCAATTAACATGCTTACCGAGAGTGACACTTTTACTGTTGAGGAGTGAGATCAATTGAATATATATATATGGGGAAAAACATGAAATTTCACTTAGCATTACAGGCTCAAATAAACGTATACATAAATATGACATTCATTTGGTTTCAAATTTACGACGTCAGCCATTCCAAGGAATATAGCTTTCTCCATCTTGTCCATTTGATGCCATTAGTTGCTTTAGCACATTTTATACAAGGGACATGCCAATACTTTAATGTTGTTAATGTCTCCATGGGCACATTGTTGAATTCCCACATTTATATACTATTTACCACTTCAGACGGGGACTCCCTTTCCTTTCCTCCTAATCAATTCCCATTCAATCAACTTAAAAAAAAACGACAACTTTGTCTGTATGAGACAGCGGTTGTGGCTGTGGTCATGTGGTCTGGGGATCCCGTCGGCTGGGCTCCAGGCTGCTGCCATGGCGACCGGTACGAAGCCACTGGTGCTGGAGCAATGCATCATGGTCATCTCTGCCTTGACCGGGACGTAGCGTAAACACCCCTGAATCATTGTCCTGGGACAGATGACTGGTGTGTGTGTGTGCATAACCAGAGGTGGTGGGTGTCCTGTATACACCCTCACTGACTTCGCATCGGGAGCTTTGTCGTCACTGGCAAAAAACATAGCTGTAATTTGTAGTTTATTTTCCGCTGTCTGCTGGAAACGCTCTATTTCTCAAATGCCAACTTAACAAGGCGTGGGATAAACGCAGGAGCGTGTAGGAGGTGTGAATCTTAGCCTATGGCGCCAAGAAGGATTAGAAGCGGCAGATACAATGAGGCAGGTTTTCTTGGTAATGCTTCTATCTACTCCTTCCTTTATGGGTTGATATTTGAAGCAACAATAATTGCCTGAAAAGACAATCTTCATAATATCGGCCCTGGGCTTTTCTTCAAATGAGTCTATCTGCATCCCACATTGATTTAGGCTAAGTAGGCTATAATACAATCCCCTGGTTGAATCCAAGTCAACACAAGCATCACAGGTGGCGGTGCCGCTCCAAAATATAACAAACAACCGCCTGGTCGCCAATGTTCACCAAGTTTATGCTAAAAGGAAATGCATTTCCCCCCACCCCCCTTCACTGCCTGTCTGTGCCCCTTTCTGTTAGCACGCACACACACACACACACACACACACGTGCGCACAGGCACACACACACACACACACACACACACACACACACGTGCGCACAGGCACACACAGGCACACACACACACACACACACACATACAGGCAGAAAGGCCGGGAACCCCACCCCCCATACACCCCTCCATTTAAACACACACATGCTGCATCCTCATAGCTCTCAAATCATGTACTTCCTTCCTTTTTTCTTTCTGTTTTTTTTTTTTTTTACCTAAAAAGAAAAAAAACTTTAACAATGCAAATCCCCCCCCCCCCCCCCCCCCCCCCCATGGCCGCCTAAGACTGGATGTGTGCACCTCTTCGGAAGTTTGTCCTCCTCTTCTGAGACATGGGAGGTCAGACTGCATGACAGCTGGCCTTCCAGCCGGTAGCATCCATCCGTCCATCCATCCATCCATCCATCCGTCCATCCAGCCATCCATCCATCCGCACCGGCTACGGTGCAAACACAACGTCTACAGGAGGACGCTACTGAATACGCCATCACTGGAACGAGATACAAAAAAAAATGACATTGAACAAATGAACAACGACATTGATGGTGGAAAACAAACTTGCATTGTGAGAGTCAGAGTCACTGTAGTTCATGGTTTTGCTTTTCATCGTGTTTTATTTGTATTATTTTTCTGTAATCGTTTTTTTTTCTCCTTTGCATCCCGCTGTCCACTGTCTCCACTGTCGGTCTCCACCACTGATCCCACGCAACCTTACATCTGTCTTTATTTGCCGGCATTTTGTTTTGTCCTCCCCTACCTCAGGTGTTTTTTTTTAACAGGCGTTTTATTTGAAAGCTGAGCTGGCGCTTATTTACGGGTCTCTCAGCATGAATAACGGGGTGCTTCGCTTTCCCGACGTCTGCGTCTCATTCATGTTGCTAATGGGCCCTGGGTGGGCCCTCTGTGGCCGCCCAGCGCTGACCTGGCATACGGCAAGTCCACCAGCACCGGCCCATGAGGAGGGCTTCACTGTATGTTTTATGTCTGCACTGGTACCTGCTTACTTCAGCGGAAACTGCACATAATCCAACACACCCCCACACCTACACACACACACACACACCCACACCCACACACACGCACATCATACACATCATTCACCATCTCTCTGAGTCCAGAGAGTCGGACCGAGGCGTCTTCAGATCTCCCCGGGCCTCGGCGTGTTGCGCTGCGTTAGAGAGAGCTGAGCTCCAGGACCGGGGAGAGAGGGAGTGCAGAGCGCCTTCTCAGCCACCCACATCTCCACCCCCACACACCCACACCCACACCCCAGCCTTATCCCCAGCATCAAACTGCCGAGCCCCACTGGGGCCTTCACCTCCTCACCAGTCAATCCACTTCTCTGGGAGAGAGGGGAGACCAAAGCACGTTAATTGGCGCTCTCCCTGCTCTGCCTTGCGGCTGCCGTTTTAATGGGCCAAAAATTGCCTGAGAGTGAGAGGGGATTTCTTCTTTATAAGTCCTGATTATTCTGTTGGCGGCCGCGTGACTGACGGAGAACCTTTCATTTAATGGATTCGTTCTTTTGTGTTGTTCATGCAAGGCTGTTTATCTGGCTCACACACACACACACACACACACACACACACACACACACACACACACAGACACACACACCCATACACACACACACACACACACAGCCTTATTAGGATGTTGATCTTTCCATTCTTGGATTGCTCATTAGCTCTTTGTACAGCTTTATTTAGTGAGTTATATTTATTTACTCTACAAGAACACACACAGAAGTGCATTACACACAGGATAAGACACACACACACACACTGCAGGCAAAAGTAATAAGTCAGGAATTACAAGTTCGATCTGTTATCTCCCTCTATTGACTCTCCTCTCAGTGTTTAGTGGAGCGAGTGCTTCTCATGTATTCAGCACTTCTGTTGGCGTCTCTCACAGGACAAACAGAGAATTCATGAACTGGTCATGTATTATATATATCATATATCAACACACATCTGGATCGCCGAGACACCCCCCCACACACACACACACACATACACACACAAACACAATATGCTCTTTATGCTTTGTGTTTGGTGCACTTTACATAGTGAAACTTCACTGGGTAACACAGCATGCAGGACAGTGAAGTGTTAGACTGTGAGGACAGTGTTTGACAAGAGCCAATAGACAATGTCTTTGTACAGGCTGCTGCATATCCAGTCTTTGAAACGTTTGATCTGCTGTGTGCGTGTGTGTGTGTGTGTGTGCGTGTGTGTGTGTGTGTGTGTGTGTGCGCGTGTGTTGTGTGTGTGTGTGTGTGTGTGTGCGTGTGCGCGCAAGTGTCTATTTAAATGAGAAAATTGATGCTCTTAAACTCAGGAATGAATTGTTAGATCGTTTTAGCCAAACCATTTTTGCCATTTCCTAAAATAATGTAGCTCATGAATTTAACCAAATGCTTCTTTTTATGTATTTATTTTGTCATCATTCTAAGGTACTTTACAGGTTTTACATTTCTCTCCTGCTTCCCTGTTCCGGCTCCCCTTTTTTACATTTGATCATTCGTTGTTATTAGGGTTAAGTTATGCTTTGCAACTCTAAGAAGGTACACCCAGTTTCCATATCCGATATTCAATATTCTGTCCGAATGAAAATATGTTTCAAGTCCACATTTCACAAAGAATAACTCCTGGGGTTCACGGTACGAATGTCGAGTCCGTAGGCGGACGGCCTTGCCTAGCAGAGGCTTTAACTCTGGAGGGTTTCTCCAGTCCCGCTCCCCTTGATCTGCACTATACTTCATGTTCTCCAGCTGGGGCCGGTCTGAATGTCTTTATTTGAACAGGGACAATGTACAAAGGACACAAACCTTATATAAAGTGCTATATAAATAAAATGGATTATTATTACTATTATGATATAACAAGAGAGAGATGTAATGTACCAGGTTTTAGCAAACTGCTTTTTTCCACCCGTAGTCCCTTGGCAGGTCAGTAAAATAATAAAATAGTAAGAAAATGACAGAAAATCCTCCAGCTATTTGCTTTATCTAAGGCTCAGACCTCAACAACCAACAAGACAGTGTTTTATCTTTTTCTTTTTTTTCCTGTGACTGTAATCCTAGGTACTTTTTTTTAAAGGCACAGCCTGGTTCCACGTTGACCGGAGGGCGTTTTGCTCAAAGGACCCTACAGATGTGGTTTTGTGCTTGTGCATAATCCATGCTGATAGGTGTCTACAGTGTATGCAATCATGTTGGCCCCTACCCCCCCATGTGTTACTCTGTTATCACCTATGGACACACAAACTTTGCTGAACGTGAGCTTTGTTTGTCCAGTTTGTTGTCGTGAGCTCACTCCAACTAGCTCTGCCCCAGCGTCCATCTCTTCCCCTGTGCTGATATTGTGTATATAAATGTATCACCGCTGTTTCCAAACTAAGGAGAGATGTTGTCATGTTTTACGATGTAGCTTGCAGACAGAAAGTAGCCTACTTGCACTTGAATACGGCTCATCAGTCCTCGCTGTCTCACAGATGCACCGTCCAGAATTGAGACTTGACTCTCGAGTTTACAGAGTTTACAACGACCAATGTCAGTAGTCACAAATCAAACTTACTGACATTTTTGTTTTTTTTGTGTACTGTTGGTTGGTGAGTGATTGGTTTGGGGAATAAGACGCTCATTTCTTTTATTTATGCACTAAATGTGCACAAATCTCTACAGTACATACTACTGCAAACCCATTGGACTCCTAATATGTTAATCCAATGCAATGCTCTCCTATGATTTGGTCTGCATTGACACGTTGACGCTTAACATGAGCATCGCTACGCTACGGCTTTCCACGCACACCCCTCATGTTGATATTACCAAACCGACTCCGCCCAATCAGCAGTCAGGCCTGGGATCACGTGACTCATCGTGACATTTTGAGTAACTTAACCCCGATGGCCGGGCATCTGAGCACCAGCGGCCACTGGTATATTATACCGCCTTAACATGTGGAGGGATGAGGACTTATAGAAGTGGCTTTTCCCCTGAACACCAAACACGTTGCTGCAGAATCACTTTCGGTGGAGGAATTTCAATTTGATGCCAATTCCGCCTGGGGTGTGCGGATTAAATTATTCAGCCATCCTCTCCTTCACTTGTTCGACAAGTTTGGCAGATGGAATGACCTTCAAACACCCCCACCACCACACACACCACCGCCACCACACACACTACCGCCACCGCCACCACCACACACACCACCGCCACACCCACCACCTCCAGGTTACTGTGCTGCAGAGTGGGGGGGGGATAGCATTTTAAACACAATCAAATGGTGACCAAGAGGCTGCTGGTGCTCAGTGCTACAACCACAAGTGCACATGTTTTTCCCAACCTTTGCAGAAAATGATTTTACTCATGTTACCCGTGTGTGTGTGTGTGTGTGTGTGTGTGTGTGTGTGTGTGTGTGTGTGTGTGTGTGTGTGTGTGTGTGTGTGTGTGGGGCCTGAGGTGAGGTCACGTGCATAGCGAGTATATGTGAACTATGAGCTCTTGGGACATGAAGCAGGGTCAAAGGTCATATGTGCCTTTTATTGCACAGACGACTTCCTCCATAAAGACTGTAAATGTGTGTACAGCTTTGATCATGTTTGTCGAGTACGTTTTGGTTTTTAGTTTAGTTTTTTTTTTTTTTTAATCTGACAATGTGCATGTGACCAAACCATGTAAATTATCTCTTGACTGTAAATAATGTAAGTACATATTTAATGATGAACACATGGAGGTCCCATGGAGAAAATAAAAGTAAGTTGAATACTAGTGTTCATATTGTCTGTGGCGGTCTTTTCCTTTGTATGTAATTAGGGGTCGGACCCAATGTCCTCCTCAAGAAACGTCTCATCCAAACATGTTCACACTCGCGCTTCAGAAAAGAGACATACAGACACTTTAGTGAGATGATTCGGATACACACTGTTGGTTTGTTTACCTTCCTTTTGTGGTACTTGTATGTAACCATAATTAGCCAATCACAAACTCGGGCATCTCATTGTCATCATAGCTGATCGCACACACCTGCAAGGTCTCTCAACACCAAACACTCAAACACAGGCTGAGATAACCATCTGTTGAAGAGGAAGGCAAGGATTGCAAATGTTTGAATAATGAATACAAAAATGTTTTATATTTTACTGTTTAAACGTGCTGTTTTTCTAAGTTGCCTCATTCATAGAAATTCAAGTAAATGCATGTGTTCACCTGGAAGTCCTAACAAATGAACGACACGCTTCTTGGCTCATTGGTTAATGATTAATTCAAATGATTAGTAAAATATGATATGAATATTCAATGTGAAGAGGTTCAACATAGTGTGAATAGTAGGCCTACTATTATAAGTGATTGTGCCGCATTATGCAATAAACATGTTTTTGCATGAACTGTTGTGCCACTGTGGTGGTAACCTCACCAGGGGCCTCATTTATAAAGATCTCTGCACATGAACATCTTGCGGAGACGACCACAGGAAGAAGATGGCGGTAATGCACTACTAGAAGATGCTGTAACCCCCGGAGCTCATTGCGGACCCGACGCACATTGCACACCACATATGACTTGAGTTATTTATTCATTTATATATTTATTTTATGAAAAGCACCCATTATGAAATATGAATTAAAGCAAAATTATGTTCAACACACTACAGCCCTTTCAAATCACAATCCTCGGCCAGACCAACTGTATCACTTAAACGTTTAATTAGCTTGATAAATAAGCCTACATTCAATAAACCTGTGGGCATTTGAAATGACCGCAAACGGAGCCTGGCGGCGTGGAGCGGTCGCTGGAGGCCGGTGCAGGAGAGGCCAGTGCAGGAGAGTCCGGTGCAGGAGAGGCCGGTGCAGGAGAGTCCGGTGCAGGAGAGTCCGGTGCAGGAGAGTCCAGGGTCGCTGAGGCCGCTGGTGCATAAAGGGCTGCTGGCACCTGGCGCACTATCCATCTGGGACCGCTCACCTGCATGTGGCAAACAAATAAAGCCAATTGTAATTTAATTTCGGTCGTTATCGGTTGTTATTTGTATGCGTGTATGTGTTTATAAGGAAGGGTATAATTTTAACGTAATGTTTCAATCTCACTTACCTGTACTCAGCAATCCTTTTCTTTGAATCTACTCTCATGTCCGACCACTTCTTTTTTACTTCCGTAAGAGTTCTGGGGGTCGAACTCACCTCGTCAGCTGAACGAGGTGAGTCACGAACTACCAATGCTTATTGTTTATTTGTGTTCGTTCCCCCTGAACCAAGGAGGGAACCGAACAACATAGACTTGCACTTCGAGCTCCGAATCCGAAAAACGTGCTTTCTTTTAAAAAGGTGCATCAATTTTTCCGTCTACTGATTGGCCAGAAGGCTCCTTATATAGCCTGCTATTAAGTGATTAATTAGCATTGACCTTTTAAGGACTATTATGAGATGGACTTGGGAGGAGCAGAGCGCTCGTGCACGCACGCCAAATTAGACGCACGTTGGTATTTATAAGGAGAAGAGTGCGCACAGGTGTGCGCAGCAAGGTTTTATAAATCGGAATGTTTTTGTGCGTGCGCACATTCTGAAGTTTGGGCGTACGCACTGTTCTAGGGAGGCTTTCACGCAGAGGTTTAGAAATGAGGCATGTGATGGTGGTCAGTCACCAGGGCATGGGTACTAGACTTAGCGTCACTATTTTAGCCTGTTCCCCGTTCCCTGGTAGGCCTACATGTCAGTAGCAGACCCAGAGTTAGTGTTCTGAGCCACCCCGGTCTGTTATGTTGCTGCTGGGGTGCAGCGTGATGACGAGCTGTTGTCCAATGCCAGGATTAGTGGAGCGAAAGGGCATCACGTCTTGTTCTGAATGAACAAAATACATTTTGATGGAAGTGCCCAGTTTGTTTGCTGCATTGCTATTGTATTGCAGCCTATTTGTATTTCTCTGTAAACGTTGTTTGCATAATCCTATCGCCTTGATACTTAATGCGCATTCTGCTCAGGGAAGAAATAACCAGATCTTAATGTTGCTGTATTTTTCTTCTTCCCTTACATCTTGACAGTCCTGACTTGAGAAATGTTTTCTGCAGGAAACATGACTAATGTGATTGCGTTGATAAAGGGCTCTTCCTGTTTACCTGGCAATTTGCAAATGTCAGAGTGCTTCCTACGTCTAGGTCTTAATAGTCTCCTCTCTCTGTCTGCACTGAGGCTATTTAAATGCTAGTGAGGGATGTGGAAGTGCTATAGCCTTCGTTACTCAGGACTTTGGATGCATACGTCTCAATTTCACTTTTGCAAACTGTAATCATTAGCCGTTTTTTTTTGCCTGGGCTTATACTGGCCGTGGTAGACACTGGCACAGTGATGTATGACTGCCATTAAAACCGCCGGTGAGGAAACCAAACACAATTTGGTGCCGTCAGTCACTGCAACATGCACATGAAACAGCCACACACACAAATTATGCTGTGCATAATAAATATGTAGTCTCTTGCAAATTTCCATCCACCTCACCAATATATCAACATGTATTTGCCTTTAATGTAGAAAAAGCTGAATGTAATTCCAGGTGAATTCACCTTACTATTATTCAGTATTATTATTCAGTACTTTGTATTGAAGTGGATAGCGAGTTATCGGTAAGAAAAATCACACGTTGGATAATTGTTCTTATAATTAGGGAACCACTTTATTCTACTGTTTCAGCTGAAAGGACATAAGTGTGACTAAATGACAGCACTATTGCTGACATGATGTATAGCATACTGTGCTTCAAGTGATGCACCACTGTCTGCTGAACTAATGGAGACAAGTTATTGTTTCCATTAAAAAAAACATGCATGACAAATGAAGTAGCTGTGTGGGTTAGACAACATTTTTTTTTAATTCTAACCCTGCAGCAGAGTTGACACGGAAGTACCAATAAGTCCACAAATATACCCCAATAAAGTCTGTTTTTCACATTTGCATTGAGACTCAAGAACAGTTGGGATATTGGAAGCTGAGTATTGCTTTTAACGTGAAAAAAAACATAGCGGTAAAGATGACTCAAAATGTCCTTCGGTCAGAACAGAAAACTTATTTAAACTGTTATTTGTTACGGTGTTGAGAGACATGAAATGATAGACAAACTAATTGCAGGGAAGAGCTGAGACAAGCAAAAGTCATTAGACATGTTCAAACAATACTTATCCCATCAAAGCGGTGTTAGGATTCACACTGAGCATCTGGGCACGGCCAGGGAAAACAAGGTGCTGGTTTATCAGCTAAATAGCTCGCCATAATCCTATTGAACACTGTCTCTCTGTCGGTGGGGATTAACACACCGTGCCGTCACACCCCACGCTACGCCAGGCCTTGCAACCAACAAAGGACAACAGATATTCAATCAGCACCAACAGATAATTAATACATTTTGACAGGTTTGTCTACAGTTGGCGTCTTGCTGTTCGCAGGGTTGTGTGCGTATCGGTGGTGTGCTGTGATGAATGAGTCCGAGGTTTCATTTGTCTGAGGATTCCTTTAACGTACGTTGATGACATCAGTAGCGCGCGGTGGGTAACCGTCACGCGAGGTCGACAGATTGACGTTAATTTCAAATGATTACTAAACTTGGTCACTTAATCTACTGGAAGGCACGAGGCGTGAGGACATCAACTCTACGGTTAATGTTGTATTCTGTCACTTTAACGGCTTCCTTCAGCTGGGCTCCGGGCCACGTCACATTGGGACATAATGATCAGGCATTTTATTTGGCGTTGCAGTCAACTCATTTACATGAGCCTATTTTTGTGGCTCGTTCTGAAGTCAAGATCCTCAAAGTCAGACAACCTGCCGTTCACTGCAAGTCAGACATGAAGAACAACATCCAGCGGCGTCACAACTCGTCTCTGTTCTGGCGCCGCGGCGGTGGGCCGAGCTCCCTGCCGACGCCATGACAGCGGAGTTGCTCGCCAGCTTCAGCAAGAGACTCAAGACTCATTTGTTCAGAGTTGACGTCATAGCCTCCCTTCTCCATCTACCCCCCCCCCCCCGCCGCGCGCGGCCCCCCCCCCCCCCCCCCCAAACGGTGGAAATAAATGATGTCACAGATTTCTATAATGACCAAACCTTTGGGGCCCCTGGTGGCATTTTGAAATACAGCGACGCGAGGGAGAAATGAAGATTAGCGTTAGTGATCAACAAGAAAGTCAACAACCATGCGTTTCCATTCGTTTCCTTCTGTGCAATTTGCGTTGCAAGCGACACGCCATTTACATTCACCACAATCACCCAGAGAGATGAATACACACATGGGGACGACGAGAAGAGAGAGAGAGAGAGAAGAAAGATGGAGGAGATGGAGAGCGTGAGAGTTAAAGACATAGGGGAGAAGAAGGAGTAGGAGGAGAAGGAGCGTGCGAGAGAAAGAGAGAGAGAGACAGAGAGAGAGAGAGACAGAGAGAGAGAGAGAGAGAGAGAGAGAGCGCAAGGAGCAAGGAGCAACAGGCACGCACGCCCATCAGAAGTTGCTCGTAATGTGCAGGCATTCACCCATTGGACGAACATCTTTCACTTTATTAGCATGACAAAGAACACAATCATTTTGGCTATGCCTGAGTGCAATTTTCATTAACTTTCGAATGATTTATTAACAAAAGTGTCAGGAATGCTATAAAGCTGCAGGCCCCAAACCAAAACCAAGAGAGAGAGAGAGAGTGAGAGGGAGAGGGAGAGAGACA
>JAOPJI010000092.1:3191491-3202733 GCA_027122695.1 Merluccius productus
TCTCTCTCTCTCTCTCTCTCTCTCTCTCTCTCTCTCTCTCTCTCTCTCTCTCTCTCTCTCTCTCTCTCCTCCCTCCCACCCTCTCGGGTGCAGATGACGCCGGTAACACCACCTACCGCCCGCCACCACGCACCAGGGAGGTGCTCATCAACCAGCAGGCGGTGAAGCTCAAGTACTGCTTCACCTGCAAGATGTTCCGGCCTCCGCGCACCTCCCACTGCAGCCTGTGTGACAACTGTGTAGGTGGGTGTGAGGTCTGACATTTAACCACCCGGATAATTAACACGTGTGACCTGGTTGGCGGGGGCCAGGGAGAGATAACACACCACCTGAAAAGTCCACCTCAGACTTCTTAGTGGTGTTCTGGTTGTCGATCTCAAATTGGGCGTCACAGTGAGAGGATATTAAATGGAGATGGACAATAGCATTTTTGTACTCTTAATTACACCAGTGAGATTATCATTTAGTGTTCTGCACTTTTAGGACATTTTAGAGCTTTTTCCTTTATTGAAAGGTGCTATAATAATAATAATAATAATACTTATAATAATAATAATAATAATAATAATAATTTATATTATATATAATAATAATAATAATAATTATTATTATTATCATAGCACCTTTCAATACACCTTTCAATTATGAATGTTATTAACTCTGGCTTTGTGGAGTTCAGAATTGTCTTCTCTAATTTGTACATGTTCTCCCTGCTAGAGCGGTTTGACCACCACTGCCCCTGGGTGGGCAACTGCGTGGGCAAGCGCAATTACCGCTTCTTCTACACCTTCATCGTGTCGCTGTCCTTCCTGACGGCCTTCATCTTTGGCTGCGTGACCACCCACCTAGCGCTGAGTTAGTCTTTCTCTCCCGTCTCTTTCTGTTTGTAATTACTGAGCTATACTGTAAAAGAGGCCCGATGGGAGACCTTCAGGAAATCAACACGCTATACCTATTAAAAGTAGTCCTTTAATCTCTTATTCATGTTTCACTACTGCAGTGCCCGTTCAAAACGTGCCTGTTCAGAACGGGCCGATTGCTTGGCCTCCAGTAGTGCTGCTCCTTGCAGCTTTCTTCGAGAACTGCTCATCCAAACAACTTCACACTTGACACTGCACTTCCTTGGGTCGTCAGCAATTCACCCTCCAAGTGTGAAGTTGATGGGATGAACGGTTGTCGAGAAAATCGAAGACATACATGCATACAGAGACTCCTTCCATTGTTGTTAGATTTCATCAGCAGTGTTTATGGGTCACATGATGTACAGATCTATGTGTTTGTCTCTCTGGCTAAAGGGGCTCAAGATGGAAAAGGCCTGGTGTTTGCACTACAGGAGAGTCCTGGCAGATATCCTTTTTACCCAGAGTCTTTCTAACACATCATCATCATCATCATCATCATCATCATCATCATCATCATCATCATCATCATCATCATCATCATCATCATCATCACATCTATATTTACATTGTACTTATATTTACACTTTACAACTTCCTCTACCTGTAAAAATATGTGAAATGCTGTGTGTGTCCTTAACGCCTTGTCTCTCTGCACTGCGGTGGAGCTGGTCATCTGCTTCTTCTCCGTCTGGTCCATCCTGGGCCTTTCAGGCTTCCATACCTACCTTGTTGCTTCCAATTTGACCACCAATGAAGATGTGAGTATCCGGCCCCCCTCCCTGGATGCCACTCCGCCAACCTGTTTTACTTTATTAATTTTAAGGTACAATATGCACTATTAGTTTTATTTGAAATGTGCTCTGAAACACATTATGTCAACACTAAATTTAAGGCTACAGGGATCTAGGTTAATTGCTCCAACTCAGCAGTGTGGAGAAATTGAATGTGAAGTTTTTTCAGCAAGTCTCACTTTTTGAGGGTGGGCAGGGTTTGGAAAGAGGGACAGGTGAGGAGCAGAGTGTTTGTTCTTTCTCAAAATTGAGACTGGCGCTAACTTGGAAAAAGCAAATCTTGCATATTGTACCTTTTAACTCTAGTGAGCTGTGTGTCCTCCTTGGTCCCCATAATCAGAATCGTAATAATACCTCATTGGCTGTCACAGATCAAAGGCTCGTGGTCGGGAAAGAGCGGTGTCGAAGCCGCCACCAACCCGTACAGCCACAGGAATATCTTCATCAACTGCTGCTCCGTGCTCTGTGGACCCATGCCACCCAGGTTAGCGCTCCGAAGCACATTACATAGGAACTCTGTGTTACTTTCTCTAATGTATCTATTTTAAATATTGTCTCTTTCTACTGCACTGTAAGGAAACCTTGAGTGTCCCGAACAAATACAATGTATTGTTATTGAATGCGTCTGGTCATTGCTGCCAACTTTCCAAAGCAACACTATAAATAATCAAGTCCTTTTTTGTATGGTGAATACGGTAAAAATATTTAGACGACTACCCAGTCCCTTAGCCTCGCGAAGCCAGCCTAAATCTCACGAGCTCACCTCCGGTTTCCCCTGGAGATATTAGTCTGGAACCAGCCCGGCAGCCATGCTCCAAACAACATTCAATCATCCAATCAGCGGACCCCAGCGAGTGACTTAGATGATGACAAAACCGGGCAGTGCCGTTTTGGAGATGATTTCTACAATGGCTTGATCAATATAACAATATTTATGCTGCTTTGGAATTTGTGTTATAAGTTTTTACTTCAATGAAAATGGTAGCAGTAATATTCGCTAAACAGTGTTTACTTTTTACTTAATTTGGAAATTTGCCACTTATCCCAATGATGCCGTACATCATTGGGATTGTGGGATATGACTGGCTGAAGCTCATCCAATTGGCTGCAAAGTAAGGTGGACTGATGGCGCCCCTCAACAAATGGGCGTAGCTATTTCTGGCGGCTCACTCTTGTCATGCGCCGCCTATTAGCTGACAGCTAGTGTATTACCCTTGCATGCAATAAAGGGTTACATTTACGACATGAGTCATTTCTGACAAACAATGGTAAAGGCTGACTTTCCAGACCTTATGAATGAAGGGAATATGGTCTGGCTGCGCAAGGCTATCAGCCACTAACAACTTGTCACAATGAACAGTAGCCACCCCCCGAGTCACCTTGGTTACCAACCCCACCTCTGAGCCACTACTATTTCTGTTCTCTGCAGTTTGATTGACAGGCGAGGTTTCCTATCAGCGGAGGAGGAGGAGACGGCGCCACAGGCCGTCTGCACAGAAGTGGAGCTGCCTGCACTGGCCGCTAAGAAGGACATAAATGTGGTAGGCTTATGGTTTTTAGGAATCTCCTTTTGCTTGAACACCCCCCTCCCCCCAACCTCATCCAAAGCAAATTATCCTTTATCGTTAAGAGAGCCTTATTCCCTAGCATAGCCCACCCCAACATGACTTTTTAACTGCTCGCTGTCAAGCCACCATATTTTATTTGTAAAAATAAAAAAAATTCATTTATTTTTGGCATCATAGCATTATTGCAATTGAATTATCTTCCTAGTACTGTGAGGATTGCTCTCACTGGATACAAATCATTAATTTCCATTGACATGCATTATATTATGTGCCCCATATGTCATGCATATGGGGCTCCCGTCAGCCCAGCTCCCGCTGCTACATGCAACACGCCGCGCCAAACCACACTTACTGAGAGCAGGCAGCCCAGAATGAGTAAGTCTACCCCTCGGACAGATGTAGTCCTGGCCTTAGTGATAGGCGTGTGCAGGGTCGGACTGGGAACAAAATTCAGCCCTGGCAATTTTCTCCTGGGCCGGCCCACCACTGGACCGACGACCCCCCCCCCTGGACCGGCGCGATCGTAACACACCCCGGACCGACGACCGACGGGGGGGCGATCGTAACACACACTGAACCTGTCATGAAGAGGCCAAAAATATTGACCTGTCACCCCCCCCAAGCCAAAAGCGTGCAACTGCATTTATACATGACGGGCCGCAGCATGGGCCGTGCTGGTCAAATAAATAACTTAAACATTTTGGCATTAAAAAAATAATAATAATAATCTCGTGTGGACCACATGTGGACCGGCCCACCGGGCATTTGCCCGGTTGTACAGATTGCCAGTCCGAGCCTGGGCGTGTGCAATGAAAAATAAACTGTTCATGTATTTGTAAAAAAAAATTGGAAGTATGGAAGTAAAAAACAATATGCTGACTTGTAAAGCCACCTTTTGCCACAATAAGATAATTCAAACTTCTTAATTTGGGAGTTTTTCCCCCAGCAAATATTGATGTATGCGATTTAATTGACATTCATTTGATTAAATAATCAGCATATCATGTAATTTGTTTGATTAACATTTCGATTGACAGCCCTAATATTTTGTTATTATTCGTAAAATCAAAAATGTGAGAATTTACACCCATTCGCTCCTAATTGTCTTCCAATACATCATTTTCACAGTCAGTGTTCCCACAATACAAAACCGAGGGTCAGAATGCAGCATTATGGTCTTAACTAGCAGCCTGTGCTCACATGGGTGACAGCGATAGAGATGCCGTGTTGTGGGCTTTGCAACACGAGAAATGTGTGGACCAACGAGCAACAGGCGTGAGTACGGCCAGTAACGACTAACTCGTGCAATATCACGCACGCAGTTTTTAAGTCCAGGTTCACATCTTATCCTTTGGACCAGGATCAATCCATAACACAATTTTATAACCCACTACATAACTTTTAATCTAAAATGAATTGTTGGGTTTGGGTTTCCTTTAAGCGTGAATTATACTCAACATTTGTTAAATAGTGTGGCTCTGTGTTTACAGTTATGGTTCTGCGTCTGTGATTCTGAGCGTCGTCAGCCAAAAGTCACTAATTCAATGACATCTGGTGATTTGTTATATTATATGACTAGTCTATCACAAATAACCTGGAAAACATAGTGGGGAAGACTAAGTGCGTTTTAGTTTTTGATCCTTGCCACCTTGAGTTGTGTATATTGCTTGTTTTACATGACAAAATGTGTAGTGTCATCAAATAAAGCCCTGTCAGCCACTAGTGACCTTTGGTGTCTTGTGTATGTCTATGCGTGTGTCTATGTCTGTGTGTGTGTGTGTGTGTGTGTGTGTCTGTGTCTGTGTCTGTGTCTGTGTATACGCATGTCCTGCCATCCGTCACCACTAGGAGGAGAGTTGTCTGGACTTTGCTCTGTCCTGCACTGGTTGATGTGCCTGTTTTAGTCAAGCCAGTACATGTCTGGAGGTCGGTAAGACTGGATAGAAAATATGTGTGTCTGTCTGTGAGTTGCTGTGACTACAGATGTTTCTGCATGGTCTGTTCATGGCTGCCTATCAGTGTGTTTACTGCCATACTCATCCTTCACTCTTATGAGGCATAAGTAACTGGCACGTCAACAGCTTGTTGCAGTCCAATCATTGGGACAATACATGCACGATGGATATTTTCATATCTATCATATCCATGGCGAGAAAAGGGTGAGTTGAGGTCTTGAGTCATTGTTATGTTATACACACATGAGCCTGTTTTGTACGGCAAAACACTCAGTTGAAGTATAATTAAATTAAATTCAAATTGAACTTATGTTCAATTTGAGTCTTTCCCCCGGTCAGCCGTCTTGATTGTTGACACAACGATTATTATTATTTATTTCTTCAGCAAAGTCAGTGTTCACATTTCAAACTTCCACCTATTGTTGTGTGTGTGTGTGTGTGTGTGTGTGTGAGAGAGAGAGATATTTAGCAGTTTGTTGGCTCATCAAGAACAGGCTTGCTGTTGCTCTGGTGCCTTCGGTCCAATCTCTCTTTCTGCAGTGCGATGGGCTTTCACTCCTGCTCCTTCTGCCTTGCACGGAAGTACCGTTTCTGTTGCGGTCTTTCCTTCCTGTTTTCTCACTCTGCTCCAACCTCTCCTCCCCACTGTCCATCACCGTCTTCATCATGCCCCTCCTCACCGCAACCCCCCACCCCCACCCGGTGTGTAACAGGGAACCAGAGGTGTGACGGAGGAGTCGCCCTTGCGCCCCACCACTCGCCATCACGCCATGCCGCAGCCCGACCGCCGCGGCGAGCGCACAGGACACACCCTCGTGGTGAACTCTGACCCAACAGCGGAGTACCACTCGGTGGGTCGTGGGGCACGCCACACTTCCAGCACCCAGGGCGACAGCAGCGGAGCCGGCAATGGCGGCGACGCTCCCCCCCGTCACCACGCCAAAGCCCACCACAAACGAACTCACCGAGCAGCTAAGGCTGCTCTGGACGCCCCTGGCGCGCCCCGCGCCGCTTCCCCAAGTTTGGGACGCAGCTCAAAGGACCGTAAGAGGGCCAACACTTCTTCCCCATTGCCCTGACTGCAGCGGCTGCTCTCTGTAGGTTTAGCTTGCACGCTGCGATGCAGTTACCACCCTGACAACCTGCTTGTGAATTCACTTTTCTTTCTTTCCTCCTCTGAGTTTTTTTCGTCTTTTTATGAAAAGGAAAATGTCTTGGCTCCCACTCATGGGAAAGGGTTTGGGTGATGGCCAGGGTACTAAATGAACACCTGCCAAGCCAATGGCTGATAGATTTGACCATTAGGCAGGTAAAAAAAATGCAGGGTTACATATTAAAACAATTTGTTGGCCGGTAGATTTTTCCACTCTGGCAGGTAAAGAGACAACCTTCTAAAGGCTAATTTTGAAGAAAAGGGCATGATCCTTGGTGGTGCTTCACCTGGTGATAAGGTCTACTTAGCAGTCAGTATAGACACATTAGGAACGTGGCTTCATCCACGCAAGATTGAACTGGCACCCTCTCACAAGAACCATAACTTTACTACCTCCGTCTCTCGTATAAAACATGACTTGTGAAGCATGCTAGACACCCAAATATTGTACAACCATTTAACTCTACAAAATGCGAAATGTTCACATTAATGCTAGCTTGCTGTTTTTTTGGACCAGAAACATGGATGTTTCAAGGGGTACACAGTGTAATGTGTACTATGTGAATGAAACAATGTCATTGTATTTTCTTTGTCAATTTGGAAGTAATTTACGTATCGTCCCTACATGTTTTACATGTTAATAGTCGCTTTACTCAGTTTAAAGGAGCAGTGTGTACGATTCTCTGGTGTCTTGCAGTCCACAAAGTTGGTATGACGATGTTTGAACTGCAATTCATTGCACAGTTTGAAATTAGCATAAGCTAACTAAGTGAAACCACAGCAAATCTACCGTTTGTTAGTTATTCTTACCACTCAGATTTACTTGACTTAACAGGCTAAACAGATTTGTCAACATCTATATATTTACTCCTCATTTTACCATGTTATATTCAGCACTTGACATAAAGAACATGGTACAAAGACACATTTCTATCATCGCTGGCATATTTTGGTTATTTAATTGTTGCTAAAATGGGCAATCTAGCCCAGTGCTATGAAAAAAGCCCTGCTTGTTATGTACAAAAAAAGCATGATAATGAAAACTGCTGTATTCTTTGGTGACATGTCTGTTGGTCTGTTGGTTGCTTGTTTTCTCATTAAGCCCCCAATCATTCAAAACACTCCACAAATGATGACGGATACATAAATGATATACTGTTCCTTTTACATTGTTCCCAGCAGAAGCAATACATTTAAAGTTCCCTTGTGCACTGTACTTCACAAATCAAACACAAAAGGGTGTGTGCTGTAGATGGTGGCCTGTTAAGTCACAGGCTCAGTCATGTGCTAAACAGTGTATGTGGTATTCAATATGCAAGTTCTGTGTGAAATTAAAATGTTTTGCTGACTTTGGGGGTCAGGGGTTTTCTGATATGAGACAAACCCCCTGTTAAAATGACAATAAATCACTGCACCAGGGTTTTGTGTGTTGGTACATCCAATGTTGGTTTAAATGATTATCAGGGATGAAAAAATGCTTGATTACTACAAGTACATAATGAAGTACTTATACTTGAGGGATTTCAAATTTGAATGACTACATTTACTCTACTTTTCAAAGCAGATGTTTCTCTTTGGCTAGGTTTCTCTTTTGTATTTTCACTAAAAAGGTGTTTTAATACAATCACGTTATTAAAGCATTGATTACTACCAACAATATTTGGAAATGAAATTATTAGGCCAACCAAATCTGGATCCTCACTTTAGCTTAACCAACTTGGCTTTGGCTTTTCACATCAAGATTGAAATGGTTTTACAACGAATATTGATCCTGATCTTAGATGCATACTTTTGATGGTTAAAGACATTCATTATTAAATAGTATAATACTTTAAACTTGAGTAGAATGCTCAATGGAGGAATCTACATAAATAATATGCACTACTTTTATTTTAAATGTATATTCCACTTAACACAATGATATTATTACTTTCCCCACCACTGCTGCTTATTGTAGAATTATTTTTATGGGTCAGGATATACACCTGACCCAAGTAGCGCTTTCAAGTCAGTGTGACATTTCACCACTAGATGGAAGTGATGACATGAATATTTTCAGTTATCAGCAGAAATGCACCAATATAATTTATCTATGGCTTGTCAGTGGTCACCTTTAACCTGCGAAAGACAGGTTAACAGTGATTTATTTCTCTCGCTCTCTCTTTCTTCCTTCAGGCGTTTTTTTGGGGGGGCAATTTAAATGGCATTGTTGTTGTGAAGTGTGTGGTTGGTAGCTGGTCTACAGCCTCACCTGGCCCCAGTCAGACTAATTAGACTCTGGGGCTGGGTGGGGCTGCACACCTGTGGTGCATGAACAATCATGGCACCCAGGATAAACCAGCTATGACCGCACACTCTCGAGAGTCATTAACGTTACAAAGGTGTGCATTATTTTTCAGTAACGGGACACCGCTGCCTTTTAACAGTTCAGAATCAATGCGAACAACAGCGGTCCAATAGAATAATGCAAAAACAAGATGCGCAAGATGTGCAGCAGAAGAACGCTGCTGATTAAGTCGATACAAAAATGAATTAAAGTATCTTTCAAATAAGATGAAAGTAACTAATATCTAACCATTGTGGTATAATACTACTTTGGCGGTGGTATGCAACCTCGGCTGCATAACCACCCCCCGTCACACATTTTCCAATAAATTATATAAATGATATTCCTTACATTAGTGCCATGTGGGCACTAATGTAAGGAATATAATGTATTAAAGCTGTACAGGCCAAATGACTTTGGCCACGTATAATAAGACGGCTGTTTTCACACATTTGGTTGTCAGGAACAAATTGTATCAAATTGTTTTTCAACATTTTTCAACAATACTCTTCTATACATTTTTTTTTTTTTTTTATGTCGCTGTTTTTGGATTGCAATGTTTGAAATGACACATAACCATGTTGAATTTGAACCTTTTGAAACCGTACCAGAGTGCAACAAGTTGCCTTTGATATGATCGCATTTCTTGATTATATGTGTGCACTTTTTCTAACCACCCTCTAATTCTTGTTGGCATTTGTGGAGTGTGTGTTGTTGATAGCTGGTTTATAGCCTCACCTGGCCTGAGTCAGACTGATTAGACTCGGGCTGGGTGAGGCTGTACACCTGTGATGCATGAGCAATCATGGCACCCAGGATAAACCAGATATCAACACACACACTCAGGGGAGAGCCACTGTCATGGAAGCTCATTACATTTGCTCGGCTTGTACCACCTTGCCATCTCCAATAAATGGATTTATGTCATCTACCTGTCGGAGGGCCCCAGCAAAAGCCATTTAGGTGGCGTGTGGCAGTGAAGACTGCTACAGCATTGTTTTAGCGACAATTTCCTCATGTCGGCCTGAGTTAAGCCTGGGTACAATTGGTTAGTTTCAAAGCAGGAAGACATCCAATAAGTGATCTCAACTGTTGCCAAATTTGTATTTGACACTGATTCACCAGGGCCGTGTTCCGATATCCGTACTTCCTGTACTTAGTATACTTAGTTTGAGTACGTAGGGTGTTCCGATTATGGTCACGGCAAAAGAAGTGTACTTGAAAGGACCCGTATGTGTACTCAAAACGGCCAACACGCTGAGTGCGCAACGGTGTACACTTTGCGCACTCAACGGCAGCCATCTTAGCTACGTAGCGGAAGAGGCGGAGCCAGGCTGAGCCGCGCTCAGAGAATGTCTAATGAATTCACGTGTTTGGCGGGTGACGCGGCCGCGCAGCTGATAGTAATTTCCGTTAAGTGCGCCACAGAGTTGCATTTGAAACAGCACTTACATCTGAAGCTCTGCGTACCTATTGAGTGCGGATAGTGAACTATGTTGAAGTGTACTCATGGAAGTACGGATATCGGAACAGGCCACAGTACTGCCTGTTCGTGTAGACATGTACGCCAACAAGACTGGGGGGTCGGCGGTGATGTCCAGCAGGAGGTGGAGTTTGTTTGTTGTACTCTAATTCGTGGAAGGCTGAACTGATTTATTTTTAAATTCAAGCTAGCTCTTGTCAACTAGCAAAAGTTACCTAGAGCAGCCTTAACATTAAGGAAATGTCTGACGAGATGAAAGTCATTCCCTCCCTTATTATTATTATTATCATATGAAACCTTTCGCATCTGGTGCACGTGGCTGCCGGCCACAGATGATGGTACGGTTGCACCATAAGATTCATTTGCACCTGTGGGCGCTCTGGCCGCTGGCTGCCAGCCGTCGCCAGGAGGCACATCGTTCAAGCAGCCCTGCGGACACCAGTTTGGGTGTGCCCAATATCAAGTTTGATCAAATAAACTATTTTCTAGGGCTGGCCCGAATACATAATTTCAAGCTTTGAATAATCGTTTTTCTGAAAAAAAACAAAAAGGGAATTCACAGGTAGGAGCAGGCGGATACCACAGCTGCAGAATCGCTTTTTTATCAACTGATCGTTTTTTCCTTGTCATTTCTGAAGCGGTTCAATTCGTAAAAAACAAATGAGCTATTTTAATAGTCTCACCCAAAAAGCAAATCTACAATATCATGTAGGATTGCTGCATGGACGTCAGAGGCTTTCAGATCTGCACTATTTACCCAAAGAGAAATCACACAGGCACTTTTGTGGGTGACAGATATTAAATGTCCTACTGATAACATTTTTATGTAGGCCTATGCCTAATAATGTATCCAATATTTTCCTGTTACCCTGAGTAACGTCTATATCAATTTTCAAATTGCATTGCAATAGCCTGTGTAAAGTGATCCTATAACAAACAAATAATCGATGATGATACTAATGGATAAAGCAGTAATGATAATAGAGTACTAGGCCTGCACGATATCAGCAAAATGTGCGATATGCGATAACACTGTTCAATATTGCGATGACGATATGACTCGC
>JAOPJI010000092.1:3225125-3239166 GCA_027122695.1 Merluccius productus
AGATAGATAGATAGATAGATAGATAGATAGATAGATAGATAGATAGATAGATAGATAGATAGATAGATAGATGGATACATTACATAGATAACTACATAGATAGATGGATGGATAGATCCCAAAACTGACAAGACGCTAACCCTCCCAATCTGCCAATTCTTCTTTTTCCTTCATTGTATTCTGGCAGAGGAATAGACATAGCATGTGTTTCATGTTTCAAAAACTACCCCCCAAAAAAATCCTGGCTTCGGTAGTGAACCCGCAGTGTATGTCAGTCATTTAAGTCAGTCAGTCAGTCATGTCCAGGCATAACCGGCATGAGAACCGCCTTGATTGATGCCCTGCCTTTACCCTTAACATGCAAGGCTGAGGCCACACAGTACTTAAAGGCATGGGGAGGCCGGCTCTACATTATAGGGTATGGCGATGACAAAAACAAGGCTGTGACTTTGGGGGGTGATGGCAAGGCGGGGGTAGTGGGGGCAGAGCGTTGGCTCTTGGGTTTCCGCGAGTACCCGGCCTACTGTGTTCCAGTTTCCCAGGCTTCTCCTTTGTCCCGTTCAGCTGCTGGAGTGCCACCAGAAAACCAGACTCCATTATGGTGCTCTGACTCACCCAACACTCACTGAGGTACAATACCTACTGCACCCCCCCTCCCTCCCCCACCCTCCTCCTCTTTATGATACAGTTACAAAACGGTTGTGTAGGTGAGCCCATTTAGACCTATAGCACCTGAGTAATGCTAGCTAGAAGTAGCTAGTCATTTAGTGCATTAGTTCCTGAGCAAGGCCCATGCCAAAGAGGAAGCTGACATCAGGCCAGGACAGGCTGGGGTTGTTTGTGAATGGACCATTTAACCCCAAAAGGACAGACTCTGTTTTGAGTCGAGTGGAATTTCAGTATGTTGACACTGGCACCTGTCTTGGCATCCTGTTTGTAAAGTACAGGGTATAAATTTGGACAAGAGCAAGCCAAAGCCAGCGCATATACTTAAATAAAGCTTTCACTGTTTTATGACTTAAGAAGTTTAAATAAGTGGATCTAAGCGGCTTAAAGGGTTGGGCGATATCCATTTTTTAAAACTGTTAAAATCTCTCCCCAAAACCTTGCAGTTTACGGTTTAACCGTAAAAAAAAGCAACTTTTATAATTAAGCGAGAGCGCATCTTATAACGTCGGTTTCCAATGTGCCATGAGCTGCTATGCCCTTTTTTGCCACAGGGTGGAAGCAATCGTCTGCAAATCACTTTTTTCCTTGTTTAACACATAATAAACCCATTAACAATTACAGTATAATGCGTAATACCAGCGATTAATTTTGACCATCATAAGCTTGCTATTGATAACTTTGTGTTAGTAGGCTAGGCTAGACCTATAAGCCAAAAGGAATGATTAAATCAGCATTATATCGGTTGCCTCAAACGTGATGATTTTGACAAGCAGTTTCACCGGGAGATGGAGCGACGAAGCCAGGCATCTTGAGAACAGCATCAGCATCGTATTTCATGTTTTTCTCCATATTCTGCATGTATGCCGATATCATTTGAGACATAATTTTACCGTACTCATTTGCGTACATCTTACCTGCTTTTTAAGGTTGTGGAGTAAGAAAGAACTACGCTAGCATGTTATACCTCGCTTGATCAATATTTATATAGCCTAAGCTTTGTGCACATATCCACCATGAAGCCATAAAGGTAGAGCTAATTTGGGAATTTGATCTGGCATTCAATTGAGGATTTAAAGCGGAATTCAATGTATGCTAAAGGTCATTAATTAATTAATTATCCGACACACACAACATGTGTCAGAGAATAAAGCAAGTTTTCCAAACTTAATCTTATTCTACTCTGATCTAATCTTTTTACTAATCTTTTTAGACTAGCACAGTGATCGCACTAGCTGCCATTTTAGCGCCTTCACTATCATAGGCTCGTGCCTCGTGCTCAAGCACATCCCACTGAAATTATCTAGCCTCAAATGAAAGCAGCGCTTATAACGTGAGACATATTTTGAGACGGTATTGATATGGACACAGATATGATCATAATTTTATACAACCGTGAGATACTTTTCGATCAGAAAATCGGCTTATTAACTAAGTTTGAGGGGAACTTAATAACGTATGAAACCGTGCATAAAGGATAACATGCGAACTGTTTTGAAATGGGTAAAATACTTAGAAAACAAATGTGACCTTTCCTTTCAATACAACAGTGCACTTTAATTTACAAAATGCATTTTAAAATATTTAAGAAGATACGACCACAGTAGTGTATAATAGTGTGCAATAGCCTATTACCATTTGAAATATCAGGCAGTGTAACGGCACTACTTTCTAAATTAAGTAAAAATATTATAGTTACTAATCTAAGAAATATATGGTTATTAGCATTAATCGAAGGAAGGTTAGGACACACATTTATGTTGATTGTCTAAATTCATTTGTTGGTATTTATTCTTTTTTTTCTTTTAACTGCTTTTATGTAATTTATTTATCATTCACAAACATTGAAAAAAATGCCTATTCTACACTGTTCTCAGCTATCATGCTTACCTCGCGTGGAGTTCGCCCAAAGTATATATCAGCTGCCTGGCTAATGTACTCTGTCAATAGATCCTCCTGCTCCCTGCTGAAGACTTGGTTTGGACTGACGTATCCTACCTGAGGAAGGTCCCGGGATCCCTGATCTTTAAGAAGTTTAAACTTGTTCCAATATCTATTAAGCGTAACATGGCAGATACCATGCTTTTTTGCCACTGCCCTGACAGATGTTCCATTATTAACTTCCTCTGCTGCTCTTTTCAGTATCTGGGCATCCACTCCATGATCAGTTTTCCTCACCCATGTTCTAGGCATCCTGTAGAATAATTAAAATCACAAAAAATATTGACTTTGTATGTAAGGGGATGGTTGTAACACTTTCAAAACATGCGTTACAACCTACCCCCCCCTGTCATCCATTACTGAACTAGCTGTATTGGCATGGTGCTTTGACATTAGCAAGGGAGAGATACACCACTCCTGGAAAAATGGTGCTAACTACTTGAAGATTTCCATGAGTGATCCTAATGGCAGGAGGAGGAGACTGAAGGTGTCACATGGCTCATATCTTATCCCTGATTGGTGGAATTGGTGGTGTTACAACTCACCCCGTGTTACAACCATACCCAGTCTCCCCTATAGTGGAGTAATATATAACAGATTTTGTTACTGTTGGAAGTAGTGACGAGTAATATATGTAGTACTTAAAGTAACAAGCCCAACTCTGGGTATGACGAATGATAACGTCAGAGTGAATATTCTCAAGGTAATACGTGTACAAGTGTCAATAAAGATCTAAAGATCTAACTATTTTCATGGGTACAATAATTATTTAACTGAGGGAGTTGGATATGTCTATTAATCAATCTTTCAATGTTGTCTATCAATCAATCGATCGATCTTTCTAACTGAACACAGCAGATCAGAAGTTAGGTCATCTAGAGCTAGTGATTTTAGAGGTTAGGTGGTGGTCTACTTATAGCCTGTCTTTCACAAACTGATGATATAGGATGTCTGATCAAACAATATGACTTTACTGGCATATTGTTATAACTTATATAACTTATATTCACATCAAATAAATTAACATTCAAGGTTTATCAAGGTTAAAGCAATCTTAGACAAGCAGATATAATAGGATGACCACATTTTTAAACCCCCAAACTGGGACCGTTAAGTGTACCGCACATTCATGCATGCACACATGTATGCGCTTATGCACGCACCATAAGTAAGCCTTTCGGAAGTCTTTAGAAAAGACAGACTTTGCTATTTGGCATGCCAGCTATTCGTTAGCGTACTGACATATTATGTCAGACAAGCGTCATAGGCTAGCAACAGCCTTGACAATGACACATTGATTGGTTGACACACATACAGACAAATCAGTGTTGAATTCAGACGTGTGGTGCATTGTTGCTGTTTTTGTATGGGTTAGGTAATAAAGAGAACAGAATATGATAAACATCTATGGAAGCGCTAAAAATATAAATAATAATATTATTGTAATTGTGGTGAAAACCCGGACAATTCGGTCAGTGAATGTTGAAAATTGGTTTGTACATTAGTTTGTATTTGTTGGAACACCCAGCTTGAAACCGGGCCAATCCTGGTTCAATCCCACATTCTGTTCATGGAGGCGGGAGTTGTTCAACCACCAGCCAATAGGAGGGCTGCTTCAGAAATTCAGAGATCTTGAAATCCAAAGATTAAAAAAACACACTTGAGATGAAGGTCTGGCAACGACAGATTACAGTTAAACAATATTAATGGACTTAATAGACTAGAATGATTCCTGAATAGGCTAATGTGTTGAAATCCCTCGGTGGGCTATGGACGCAGTGCTTTTGCTTTAATAGTAGCTGCGGTGTGTGTGGAGATGAGCGATTTAAGTGGTTGTTCGACTATTCTCTACTGATTAGTTTTTCATCCGTCAAGCAGCAAACACTGGCAGAAACACAACTATTTAGCTTGGCTTGGCTTTTAAGAGGAAATGCGACAAGCAAACCATTACATACAATTTGAGAAAAAGTCAAACTGACTTAGCCTGAGTGATACACACAATGACCACAAACACAGGCAAGCATATACGCACTCATACACATTTAAACACACACATATAAACACACACACAGCTCACGCCACCCCTCCAACCGACATAGCTAGAAAACCACCAAAGGTGCAATCAGAGTTTATTTACTGTCTCACAGGCTCATGAGAAACAGCACATCACTCGGCAAATTCCAATAAAATTAAAATAGGGGAAAATATGGGTGTCAGTTGCCTTTTGAAACCTTGCCGCCACCACCCACGCCCTCCCAAAGGAGTCATAGGCTTTAATTGTGTGGAACGGCTGAGTTTCAGTAGTTAGAAGTACATTTCTGTATTGCATAAGCCTACTGTAACCATTCTGCTTTTTTTTGGAACCATTTTATTTATTTATTTTCGTATCGGCAGTATTTAATTTCACATGTTTATGTTGCTTATAGGTCATTTTAGGTCGTTGTAGCTGGAGAATGACTTCATATTTGCGTAAATGGAGGGAATGCAAGAATGTATTTTTCTTTTTCTTTTTTTTGCCACCAGTTTCTCCAACCAGTTTCTCCAACCTAAATAGTATCAAAATAGAGTAGAAACGAACTGAACACGGACCTGTGTGTTGTGTATGTCTTTCCACTGGCATGCTTCAAGCGAGCTGGTAAACCAATAAGATCACCGAGCCCTAATGAAAAGAACAGGTGACCTATCTCTGGGAGTTACCCGGCCAGTACTTTAACAGGACAATTACAGTTTGGTAAACAATGAATCCTTTGTAAGCACAAAGTCTTACGTCACTCCTGGGTTTTTCTTCTTCAGGGTGTTGGAGAAGATATATATATAAATATATATTAAAAAATGTCCTCTTTTCCAGTAAGACCGCCCCCCCCCCCCCCCAGGGTCTTTCTGGAAATATTTCGTGAAAGCATGCGAGGAAGAGTAATAGCCGGAAATGCTTCAGATCATATAATTTTTTTGTTGCTGCTTATTCTCATATCCCCACCAATGTCGGGAAAAGCAGCTGTTCCACAGAAGCCTCTGTATTCAACCACCAGCACCCCCAAACCTCGGCGGAGCAGACGCCCACACTCAACGGGTGGGGGTTACATCGGCCAACTGCAAAAGGAAAAATAATACCAAGACCCTCTGGAACTTAGCATGGGTGGGTGGATTAACCAACTGACATCAACTGATTTTTGTAGGGGGTGTCGTGTAATCGAGTACAGCCCTTGAGGCAACGTGATTATATTTCAGAGATTTATGAGCGCAAAGGCGGAAAATGTCAATAGATGTAAATCTCAGAGAATAGCGGTGGTTACGCTAGCTGGAGGTTATTAACATGGTTTGTGATTATAGCGTTTGCAATAACTTCCACGTGTGGGAGAACGTATAGCCTCCCCCTGTGTTTGCAGCATATGGAGGAAATACATTTGTTGGGGCCATTCGGGAACTGAAAACCTTTCCTGCGGAATGAGTTTCTTCTGGGTGAGATTTTAATCTCCTCCCCCATTGCTTTTCAAGACTTCACAATATGAAGCAGGGGTTAACCTTTGTCACAAAAAAAACAAAACGCACACACACACACACCCATCGCGGAAAACCTCAGTTCAGAATAGCAAATAAAGCTCCGCCATGCAGCACCTCCACCATCAAGCCCACTCATGGCTCCCCACTGGAGTCAAGGCCCAGAGGGTGGAAGAGGTGGCTCTCTGGGGGGGGGGGGGGATCCTGGCTAGAGGCCTTCCTTGAAAAAACTAAAGGAAGAAGCCAGCTGTGGCTCCAGCTGTTAGGTTTGTGTGTGTGTGTGTTGTTTTTTTTCTTCCCAATCTGAGCCAAGCTGCCTGGTGTTGCTACAGCAAAACGTGCACCAAGGGTTGAACTTTTTTTTTTCATTTTGCAGGCCCTGTAGGCAAAGAGAAAGTGGTAATTGTCAGGTACGTGTTAAGTATTAGCGCTTAATAGCCACTTTATCTTAGGCTCAATTTAAAATGTGTTGAGTGAGCGTGCTGTGCGTGCTGCGACATGTGCTCGGTTGCTGCTTAGGATCCTCTACAGAGGTTTCTAGATGGGGGTTTTTCTCGCTCCTCTCTCTTCTTGAAACAATGGTCGGCCTGTTATTGACGTTGTCATCATACTTTTCATTAATCCACGTTTGCAGTGGTAATCACCAATTTACATTTCACGACAATATTAACACACTGATTTACACTAATCTGTAGCGATGGAAGAGACGGCCTTCTGCCAACACGGACGACCAGTGTTTTCCTTCATTCCAAGCACAAAGACAAACACAAAGACAGCTTTAGGGTGTGATTTTAATTCAAAAGGGTGGGTATGTTAATTTCTTCCATTGGCTATTTCAGATGTTGTAGAGAAGATGTTGTAGAGAATAGTGCAAACATCAGGGATATGTATGTACATTAGATATGTAGGTAGCCCCTGGCTGATCATAACTAATATTAACAGCACATATGCAAAAGCAGCTGCAACTCAGCTACTAACACAGCCTTTCAAACACCATGACCATTAAAGTAATTTTATAGTCAGATTTTCACACCCAAACACAGTTGAAAAACAGTACTTCAAACAGTTTTATAAGTCAGGCCAGACAGTTTGCAACATTAACTTCTTAACACTCAAATGAATTGACTAAATCTCCATTCTCCCTTCTACAAAGTACATGGAGACTCTGAGCAACCATAGAAGAAGGCCCGAAATATAATCTATTGAAGTGTTTGTTTATAATGTACTTTTGCTTTGTATTTAACAGTTGTAGTAAAAACCCACTTTATTGAAAGCCGCTCGTCTCCGGCCCTTGGGATGCATTCCTGATCTGTTGAACATTCACTAATCTTCCTGTGAAGAAAAGGGGGTCAGGAGATATAGTTTCCTCAATGCTAACGCTGAAGGTTATTCTTGTCTGTCTGTCAAAGAACATTCCTCCAGTCTGCTTGATTGGATTTTCCAAAATCCGAGGAGCTCTGCGGGGTTGACCCTGGCCCTGCATCCAAACCGCCAACAAAAAAAACCTTCCCTTCCAGGTCCAGTTCGTCTTGGTTGGGAATCTGGTCTTCTGGGCCCTTGGCTGAGGCCCACCCTGCTGCTGCTGCTGTTGCTGCTGTCTGGTGGGCTCGGCCAACAGCACCCTGGAAACCATCCACTCGCCTTCATCACCTCCATCCACCCGCCTTCATCACCTCCGTCCACCAGCCTTCATCACCTCCACACTCTTTTCCTGTCAGTGATACCAGATCCTAATAGTTCACACATGCTCTTATTAAGAGGAGAGTGTGATGACACCATGATTTTCCTTTCTTCCTCTCTCTCTCTCTCTCTCTCTCTCTCCCTCTCCATGGCCATCACTTTAGCACCTCGGTGATATCCCATGACATACCTGGGAGCAATTATGCAAATCTATCCAATGTGTTCTTTCTAAGTAGCTTTTTGACCATAATGAAGCCCCCCCCTACCAAAACACAATACATTTCCACACCATTTTAGTGGTTTGTAATAAATATTTTGTTTGTTAAACATGGGGCAGCAAATTCCAAAATGTGTTCGGTTTCCCTACATGCATCCAGCAGAGGTGCAGCTGGATGCATTTCTAATTTTTTTTGGATTAGAAATTATGTTGTATTATATACATCAAAGGTGCCCCCCTACTGCACCCCCTCCATTGTTACATCGTCATTATTGTCATTGGAGAAATATTGTGGGAAAATACTGACAGCAAAATAGAAGAATAAAAAACGCAAACCATGTTAAACCATTGTTATGTTATATTGTTAAACCATTATTTTATGTTAAATTGATATGTTATATTGTTGAACTATTGTTATGTTATATTGTTAAACCATTATGTTATGTGATATTGTTATGTTATATTGTCAAACCATTGTATAACACAATTTATGTTGGAATGCACCAGAGCCCTACTGGAATCAGCGATCACACTCAACACATTAGCACCATGCACACACATCAGCATCGTGCACACGCACATCAGCACAGCGCATGGGCACATCAACATAGTGCACCTCACACACGCCTCAGCACCGCTGCTGTTAAAAAATCGTAGGGGAAATGCAATGGTTTTAGTAGCTCTACTACTGTTACTTTTATTTGGAACGACAGAAACCTTCTCGGGTGTCTTCTTTGCAGACTTGGTAGAAAAAGCGTCCAACAACGGGACGTTTCAATTGAAAATTCGGCTTGATGTTAAAGAACACAGTCTGTCCAACCGTTCATTTGTGCTGTCACATTGATGAACAGCTATGCTATTATAAGAATGGAAAAGTTGACTTCAGAGTTAACCCCAGGGTTGTGTTTGATTATATAAGTCAACCTTCTTATACAGAGCTGTTTGCACTTTGATCAAATCTGTCTCGGATTCGCCAACATTCATTATCCTGAGGTCTTATTTTTCACAGATTAATGTTAATTTGTTTTGTATAATCCTTCTTTTCAATTATTCTACGGCATTATGCCCATAGCAATGTGGTGAGAGCTGAGGAGAGTTAGAAAAAAAAGCATTGTTAAAGTGGTGTGTAAATATAAATGCTCAGTTTTATCAGTTTGTTTCATTGAAGTGAGATATGGTCAATCCTAAATTCATTTAAAAGCATTTAAAATAAACATGCAGTCTAATTAAACAACACAAAAAGCTACAACAAGCTAGCATAGCCATTTCATTCATGTAGATGTGAAATAAAGCTCACTGAATGAATGTCTGCAGAATATAAAGAAATATAATATTACTGGATGTATTAAATGTTAAATAAACCTTCATAGAGTAGACTTACATTTGGGTATAGTGTGGATTATCCAGGTTTATGATTGTAATAGTAACAGAGTCCCAGAAGATAAAATATTAGATATGCTAAGCTGTCTTTGGTTATTATTATATTTTATATTTGCAATACAAATGTATCTGTATAACAACTTACAATCTCAAATATCTCCTGATGGCTACTGAAATGATGGCTAGTGGGTACTGAAATGTTTGCTACATGTAGACGTCCTCGTTATCAAAAACAACAAGTGGAGATGATGGTTTATTCAGCAAAATTTAAAAGACAAATGCACATAATGCATGAGATATAATTTATGTTATTCCTAGGAGATCGCTAGAGACTAAAAACCTATTAAACGGTGAACTAAGGGGGCTGCTACATATTGTTATACTGGGGGAATAGTGGTCAGAGGTCTATCTCCACAGGCCAATGCATGCTGGGACGTCATGCTGATGATGAGATGAAACAGCACATGTGAAGGGGCCCTCTGCCCTTTCCAAGCAAAGTCCATTTCTCAACTGTTGAACTTTGGCCCCGCAAGACTATTTGTCTATCATGAGATGATGAAGAATTCCTATCCATAGGATCGGTTAGAAGGCCGGTATATCATGCGATGATTTTCTTTTTGATCTTTTCCATGGTGTACGAGTTTGACACACACAGTACTCACACAAAATCTTATCACAAATCTTTCACAAATCCCAATGCCAACATTAGTCCTAATGCCAAAATAGGTCACATTCTTTGTTACCAGCGTCAGGCGTCTCATTATGTCTATAATGTTGAGATGCGTAATTCCAGCAATCCTTTCATACAAACTAAATTGAACAGAATAATGTATTACATTGAGAGAGAGAGAGAGAGAGAGAGAGAGAGAGAGAGAGAGAGAGAGAGAGAGAGAGAGAGAGAGGGAGAGAGAGCTAGATGGAGAGTGGGAGTGTTGAGGAAAAACAGACTTCAAATAATAACACAATATGGAAAAGACAGACGTAACGCTCCCCAATTCGATACATCCCACTGGGATTGAGCCACTGTGTCTCCGGACTGCTCTTAACCCTTTCTTGTGTGTTCAGTATCATGGTGGCTGCATGAGGCCCCTTAACAACCTCCACTCATGACCTCACGTTCACCTCAGGGGCGCGGCGCAGCTCAGGCAGTCACATGCCCCCCTGCAGCAACAAGGCGGAGACGCAGACAGGCTGCCAAGCGAATAAAACACAGGTGGGAGGATGTTGACATTTCTATTACATGGCTTGTTTCTATCACATGAAAAAGATAAATACAAAATATAATTTAGACATGTGTCCATGGTGACTTTAAAAGCGTCCTCAGAAGCTGAAAAATGCATGGGCCACTGCCCACGCTCGTCGTCACTTGCCAAATTGCCTTGTTACCGGGGCAACGACTTCCGCTGCATCCTGGATTGTGTCTGTAAGCTGGTCGTAGTGTGGCAGGGGATTACACGCTAAAGGCTAATGAGACAGCATGCATGAATGCTGGGCATCCCTGCAGGGCCCGGCACGGTTAATCACTTTTAATCAGGACCGAATAAACCCAGTTGGAATCCTCCCTGTCACTTCTATCAATGCCACTCTAGATCAAGTCGAGAGAGAGAGAGAGAGAGAGAGAGAGAGAGAGAGAGAGAGGGGTTTGATTGCACAAGGCACACATGATTAGATGTCTGTTCATTGCTAGGGTGAGGTGGTGGTTGGCTTTCATTTCACAAGGGGACAAAGGGAACCACAGTGTTTGGCCGGTGTTCACTCCCAACCTTTGAGGTCATCCTCTAAAGATTCCACCTCCTATTGAACTGGACTGTTGTCCAAAGGGAGCCGAAGTCCCCATCCAAGGAGAGAGAGAGAGAGGGAACTGTCCACCAATAAACTGCTTGAGTTTATACAGCCGGGATATGGATCATCGACTTCCCCCCCCCCAAAAAAAAGTTTTAGATTTTTCTCCCTCTCCTGTGGTGCAGTGGCTACCGTCGGAGATGTGGATGGGCATGCAGACTTTCCCCATGACACCCTTAATTAGGTAGGAACTTTCCGTGCTCGTAAACGCCAATGCGACCATCAAAAGGGGAATGCTCGGAAACAGAAGGAGAGGCTCCAGGAATCACAATCGGCAGGCTGACGGAAGCCCGCCGGATTACTATTTACAGGGTCCTGGGCCTGGGAAGCCAGCGAGGAGTGGAAAAATGAAATGGAAATTTGAGCAATGGATCACTTTTGTGGAAAGTCTGGCCCGACCGACCGCTGGAGTTGAGAGCGAATATATGGGCGCTGAACCTAAATATTGCACAGCAGCACTGTCTATCTCAGCCGCTACAGCCATTTGATATTGAGCCCTTTAAAGTGTTTTCAGCGAGCCCTAGGGATTAGTTTTCGTCGTTCTTCTCGTTGCTTTGGAGCGAATGGGAATGGTGTCTATAGGCGACAGACTGGTGTTCTCTAAGTTGATCAGCGAGATGTAAGCCTGTCTTAGCCTGTAACCTGATAAAATGACAGTGTCATGTGAACCAGCAACATGCTTGCTCAGACCTCTGTCTCTCACTATACCTTCTCCTTTCCTTTCTCTCTTCCATGCTGGCACCACTGCCATTGTCATATCTCATCTCCATCACATTTGTAGCATGTTTAATATTCATGTTCATTATGATAGCACTGTCTCGCAAATCATAAACCCTCAATCTGAAAAGACTTAGCTCAATTAGAGCGGGCCTGAGTACAGAACAGATTAACCCTGAAGTGTTTACAATACCTGGGTCCTAATGTTTATCTGATTAGCCATGCCGATCACATTAACCTACCTCTAAAGGTAGGGGTCACACACACACTAAAGTATGACTGTGTGTGTGTACAAGTGTGTACATGTGTGTCTGAGAGAGAGAGCGAGAGCGAGAGAGAGAGAGAGAGAGAGAGAGAGAGAGAGAGAGAGAGAGAGTGTGCTTATTAGCTTTGTAAAAGAAAACCCTTCCGTACGCATACGTGCGTACATGCACAAGCCCCCCCCACACACACGCACACACAGTGATTATACACGTCTTCCTGTGATTTACAATCAGACAGTCAGAGTCAGAGACATGGTACTTTTAATACCCATCATCACCCATCTAAATGCTTTTGGAAACGGTACAACACGTGAATACTCACTCCAAATCATACATTTATATGGCAGTGAAAGACACCAACTGAGTTATAAACACATTACATCTAGGTCACCTATAGCACGTCACATTTTATTAAGAGGCATAGTCATGTAAATTATGTTCAATTACATATGACATTTGGTACATTTTCCGGAGTACATAAGTACATACGACATACTGGCATATAGCAGGTGGGGAGTCCAGGTTTAATCTGAAGTGCTGCCACTTGCAAACTTTATGGAATAATTACACATATTGTATAAAATTCACCTCAGAACACCATACATTGGTAAAAGCTCTTTAACCACACTCCAATCAAGTACAATTATTAAGGTACTTGATGTAAAATATAGTCTATAGAGACTATAGAAATAGTGATTAATTATCGTGACCTTATATGTGAAGACACACCACAAACAGTGCCACATGTTAGTGTAGTCAAAAGTGGACGGTCTAGTTTAAGTTTGACTAATGGCTTACTCTTGGCAGTGTCAAACTGAAAAATTGAGTTTATAACTTGTATGAAACACATTGTTAGTAAACATAATGCACAGTACATTCATGGATAAAAGTAAAATATGTAAGTTACAAAAGGATAAAAAGTATGAAGCCGCCAAAAGAGAATCTCGAAAGGAAAGTACAAGCTAGCTCACATTTACACTTAAAGGGATACTTAGATGTTTTGAAGTGGGGTTGTTTGAGGTACTTATCTAGAGTCAGCGTATTACCTACAGTAGAAGGCGGTCGGCGCGCCCCCAGTTCTGAGAAGCCGACAGCTGTACCAGCACAAACGATAAGCAATGTACTTACTTGTAGGCCTTTTTTTCGGCGGCTAAAATACGTTTTGCTGCTGACCCCGTTCACAGCAGTACATTTCTTAGCGTCTGTGCTGGTACAGCTGTCGGCTTCTCAGAACTGGGGGCGCGCCGACCGCCTTCTACTGTAGGGTAATACACTGACTCTAGATAAGTACCTCATACAACCCTGCTTAAAAAAACCTGATCTATCACTTTAAGTAGATTAATTGAGTCATTAAGTAAAAGTACACTGTGGTCATTTCCACGCCTGGATACAGAAGCTGTTGACTCTCCCATTCTTCCAGTGGAAGGGAGCATATTTCTCCATTGTGGTTACAGGAAGCTTCATACATGCATGAACAAAGTGCAGGGTGGCAGGATGTGAGTGATATGGCTAGATAATAAATAATGACTACTTGACCTAATTGTACTTGACAAATTTACACTTGACCTCACTTAAAGGGCATCGAGAAAAACATATTAAAATCTTTTTTCTTTACACTTTCCTGTTCCTCTCCTGTCTAAATCTGGCATTTCATTAGCATTCCTTGGATTTTTCGGTACTGCAGCCTTTGCCAAGGCTACAAACCTTTTTTTGCATATACAGGAACAAAGTCATGTGGTTGCCATAAGGAGCGTAGATTGAACGTGCACACACACACACACACACACACACACACACACACACACACACACACACACACACACACACACACACACAC
>JAOPJI010000092.1:3290185-3302926 GCA_027122695.1 Merluccius productus
ATTAAAAAAGGGGATTTGGAATATGGATTGGATTTAAATACCCCCCCTTGGTCGATGCTGTAAACCCCCCCCCCCCCCCCCCACCACCCCCGTACCCATGTGGCTGGCAGAGAATATCTACTCAAAATTCCTACAATTGGGTTACATGTGAGGAGGAAAGAGCGTTTCAAGTGTCACTGCAAGGAGCCTAGGAAAAGTACTCTCCTCAAGGTCAAGGTTAAATGTAGCCAGCATCCAGGGCCAGTTCACACAGAGCCTTGACAAACTTAACATTTCAAGATGTTGCGTCCCTGGTTGGTTTCCTTCTCTCAGAGTTAATGCACTCAACCAGGCTTAACTTAACTATTGCCAAGACTCATTGCAAAGGTTTGTGTGATATTAAAAAAAAGACAGCAATGAGCTCTGTAAACTCCCTCAGAGCTGACACCTGTTGCTGACATTTAGCACGGGCACCAAAGGGTGTCATGTGGAAAATAACACTGTTGTTTGCCACAGTGTTACAGGATGATGTAGCAAACGCCTGTCTCTTACAGAGCACAAACACGGCCGATACTAGCATTTAACAAGATACACAGGGTAAGAATGAAAAGGAATCAACAGTGCACAGAATAAACCCCAACACACAAACAAGACTCGATACAGTTACCCTTCGCAAGAACCCTCATTTGAACTTAATCCTGGGACATTATATTAACCAATGAATGATGCCCCCGATTCTTCAAGGCAACTCTTACTCTACCTTCACAGCCAACCAAGCCAAAAATTATAGAGGCAAGTCGGTTAATGATTGACTATAATAGAGCACCCTTAGGTGTTAGGTACACTAATGCCATCCACATGACCCCTCAGGGTAGCGTGACACGCATTCTGCAACAACAACAAATTGCTATTTGATTACATGGAAGCCAAACTGAAGGCAGTTACCTTTGCACATGCGAACAAATGCATTACATGCAAATGAAACACTTGTTTAGAATAGGTTGCACTTGCCAGAAGTCATCACATGTTAACCAAGCGCATACATTGGAAGACGATTTGTGATTGCTCCATAAACAGCTAAGCTAGCTCTCAAGTTATTTTAAACAAATAGCAGTCCACAACGAAGCAATGCAAACAACTCTGACTCCATGACATTATGCAGCAGACGGCGCCTAGGTTATGTGCTGTATGATTTTCCCTGGGCCACCGTACTACTGACGCCGTACAATTCAACTTAGGAAGTAGAGTCGGACGAGGGCGGAAAAATAAATCCATGTTCAGTGAGATCAGTTGACAGTTGGTGCCTTGCACCCCCAGCTCTGGCTCTTCGTGTAAGAAAAAACACCCAACAACCATCCATTAGAGTGGGCCGAAACAAGAAGGCATACGTGAGGCTTGTGTATATTTCACAATCACTGCATTCCATCGGCGAGCATTCTTCTGCACCTGTCTGTACTTGCTGCTTTCAACCATTTCCAACGCTGCCATTTTATATACATCCACATAGTCGCTGGTGACCAGCTTCTAGGGCAAACTAAAGGTGTACCAATGAAAAAAACGGGCAGGTAGTCCTCCAGTAAAAATTAACACCAAATGTTAACCACCAGAGATCCACACAGCCACCTGTCCTCTGGAGGCTTCCAGCCGTGGACTCACCCGTAGTGCGTCGTGGCGCTGGTTGCTGGGCTGCTGTCTCAGAGCTGGCACTTTGTCCCATGCTCCCACTCCTGTCCCTGCTGGCCTGCCTGCCCTGGCCTCTCCTGAGGCCCGCTGCAGGGAGGGCTACGGGAGGGAAGAGAGGGGGAAAACTGGAGCTGTAAACACAGCCCCAGCACTCCTGTAACCCAAGACCGTCTTGCCTGCTGGCTGGCGTCGTTTATGCCCTCTCCTGTCTCGGTAGTCTCGCACGCCCCTTCCCTTGAGCCTGTGTTTTCTTCTCCCTCTTGTTCTCGCTCTCTCTCTCCCTCTCTCCCTCTCTCCCGCCCTCTTTTTCTATCTCGCTAAACACACATGCAGCTACACGCATACATTGACTCAGTCACTTAGTTGTTTGGTCCCTCCGATGTCTGACTTCATGTAGGAGGTACGCCATTAAGGCACTCGCGAATGCCTGTCATTCCTGAGAGAGCCAGATATTTTAAGGGCAAAGTTCACCACAGGCCAGTTCTGATGGTTGGCTGCTCCAGTCAACAAGCTCGAAGGGATGTGTAAAGCAAACCCCTCCCCCCCACGCAATGCACCATTCCACACGGCTGACACATAGGCTTCAGGGAGAAGAGGGACGGGCTTTAAAGGCGTGAGGTAATTTGAGAAGTGGAAGGTGAGCCAGGGCTAGGTGGAGCTTGGTGCCAAAGAGCAGGAAGTGACATCGGCGTGGTGTCAAGTGACTCTCTGGGGAGCAACTCTGTGAGCCTGGCCTGTGTTGAATGAGTCAACGGGGGATATTAGCATGTGGCACGCTGTTTGACTTTATCAAAATAGGTTAAAAGCAACTGTTGATTGCCAAACATTAAAACGCAGCAGTTGAATGTTGATTGCCAAACGGATTAAGTTGCTGATTGTCAAAAGCCCCGTAAAATTAAAGATATATCCCAGTGTTAATCCTGTCCCTGTGTTAATTGTTCATTTATCCCATTATATGCCAAATATATGTATAAACAGTAAAACAGTATTTTTGCATCAAAATCCCTGTCTATTCTCTTCCTGTAAAACGGTTTCAAATGTTTAATGACTCAAACTGCACTCATACACTCATTTTGCGTCCAAAGAAAATGCTTCAGCTCCATCGCGGGGATGAGCCTGCATCTGCATCCTTCACCAGCAGCAATGCCGGTCGGCTCGAACATATATGGCCTCGCTCCGACGACTTCATCAAGGTCGTCTTCTTCCTTATTTTCAATCCTGTTTGATTCGTTGTATACGTCGGCAAAATCCAAAGACGTAGGCAACGGTGGTGGCGAAAAGTCCTTCACAACAGCTACTGACAATCTGGCTACTGTAAACGCCATTCAATATCCAAGACAAGTCCCTCCCTAGCTTTGTGTTTTTACTGGAAATACGTAAATATGCAGAATCAAATAGCACTTTGACTTCTGTTTTACGGGGCATTTAAGAGCAACAGATAATAGACAGGTTTTCTCACAGAAGGTAAATGCGCATGTTCTGTAAAAAAAAACACATTATTTTAGTAGAACCACTCTATCACACAATCCATGGAGGTCACCACTCTTTGAAAAACTCTTAAAAGTAACTTTTCCAGAATGCCCAACACGCTTCCTTAAATTTGATCTTTAATCAAGTAGTCAAATAACATTTTGTAGGGATGTCCCGATACGATCTCAAAGACAGTCTCGGGCCGATTAAGGCTTTTTAGATCTTTTTACTGATCGGCATCGGCTATATTGAGCACGAACCTAAGCCCAATCCTTCATTTAACGTTGCGCTGTTACCGCATTACTCTAGTAAATATAGACGATCTTAGTAATGAAATGGCAAAGCTTTCTAAACGTAGTCCCGTCCAAATCCGGTCCATATTGACAGCTATTAATGTCTCATTTAGGGCATTAATTTTTAGACCAGTGATAAATCTGCTTATGTTACAATCACATCATAGCCGTGCAGTTATCGAAAGTTAAGCAACCAGAATCAGAATCGTGTATTCACCTGGGCCATGGTATATGACTGCACTGACACTTAAGTGGAATTGAGATTTCTGTTCATTTTTAGTATACTAGTAGATTTACTATAATGCTGCACTAAGCGGAATTGTGATTTTTATTTGTTGTGAATGTGACTGTTAAAGTTAAGTTATTACAACACTTCGAAGTGGAATTGTGATTAGATTACTCATTTGTGTTCCAGTTTTACTACAATGCTGCACTAAGGGGAAAAGAGCTAAAGACATTTTTTTGTTTGTTTACTTGGTTATTTTATTAAAAAAACAAATGAAAACCAATGCTGCACTAATTGGAATTGTGATAAGAGCCATATAAAATATTTTTAAAACATTAAGAACATGGACAGCTTGGATGCAGGCATTTTGTTCTTAATGCATTGCAGAGCTATTCAATTGTCAAGCATATACATTGGATTGCTTTAATAACTTTAATGTACTTGAAGTGTGCACTGTGCAACTGTATTATCTAGGAAAATAGTATCGGATCGGGAGTTGGTATCGGCAGATACAGAATATTAAAATACTTGGATCGGGAGGCAAAAAAACTTGATCGGGACATCCCTAACATTTCACTGAATGTTTGACCTGACCTAAATCCCTGTGTATAACAGAGACAGGGCAGCCAGACATCTGCACATTTCACTATGAGCGGCACTGCTGGTTTCACTGGAGGTAATCAGTGAGTGGGAGTCAAGCATCTTGGACTAGGGGAGACAAAGTGTGGGAGTAGAGGGAGGGTTGCTGTCAGGATTTGTTTGCCATCAACAAAGGCCAGCATGGCAAGACAGGCAGGCTGATTCCAATATAAAACCTACTTTAATCTCTCCGTCCCGTACACGCGTTTTTCACTATATTTTGCGTTATATTTATTTATAATTGAAAAGCTGCAAGCATATGGATTTAGATTTAAACCCATTTAGGATAGAATATGCACATGAACAACAAGGTGTAACATTCCCAATGATCCCACTGTCATGAATGTGGTCATCAGAGGTACTGAGTTATAAGATGCTATATTAAGACATGTAATTTAGGTCAAGTGGTTAATCATTAGCTAGCATAATGTCTGCCTATGAAGTTTCGTTGAATGGGATGAATACACACAAAAAGGTTCAAATGGCATTTGCCATCTGGCTATAGACAATACAGTTGAATTACACATTTCAAGAAACGATTAAAAATAATAGTCATGTATTTATATTTGATTTCATTTTTAATGACACCCTTCAATGGTAGGGGAGCTATGTGGTTGCCAGGCAAACTAAATTGCTGCAACAGATATGTTTTGTATGAAGACTGCAAGCACATTAACCTGTTTTAAAGATCTTTCTTTATGTGCAGAAACAGATTCTACATTAAATATGGTTTGCTTGGCAGCCTAGCATATTATCTATTAAAACGTCAACAACATTAATGGAATCACACATCGAGTCTGTTTTAAGAAAATGTTTGCATTGTATTTGTATACTAATGCATTTCTATCTGGGCCAAATGAGAAGCACAGAAAAAATAAAACATTGGATGTACATCAATAAATAGATGTACATCAGCCAATATTGGATGAAGTTTTCTTTAAAACGTATCCTTTGTGGCTGTGCATATATGCTACTGTTGATGACAGGGTGTAAAAATCTATATCGGTATCGGTCTATAGTAACTTATGAATATTGGTTTTGGCCAAGAAATGTCATATTTGTGCATCCCAACTGAAAACCAGATTTGCATTAGGTGGAAAATAGTCAAGTCCCTATTTGTATATTTGAGTGGTAAACTTGGAACACAGACCCAGGGGGAGTAAAATAGGTAATATGTATTGATGGCACAATACAAGTTATATGACAGCCCTCAAAAGTGATATGAAAGTATAGGTTTACTGACACTGTATGCATCCACCAGAAAACTGAGGATTAATACTAGTGAGCACAGCCTGGTTCAACCACAAACAAGACATGAACTATATGAGAAGCCGTGTAGTTAAATCAGGAAGAACTATAGGCTGCCTACAGCTCGATTGCACCCTCTAGAGCCCAATCAAAGCTACGGCATAGAAAATGCTGAAGGGAAAGATAATGTATGGAATGCATGGATTAAAGTAGACCGCCCTGGTATAAAGAAACAAATTACAACCAAGATTAATAACCAAAAAACTCAACAGAAATGGCAATTACAATTAATTACGTTAAGTACTCACTGTTTTTATTGAGTTAACCTTGCCATGAAATTGGTAATTGGGCAACATTAACTAAACAAACTTTTCCCTATTGTCTTGGTTTCACAGAGACCAACATGATGACAGCCTAACCATGTTGAGAATGGCTTCATGACTCACTAATACCACAACACTGTGTCTTAATGTAATCACAGTCAAGCGACATGTAAGAACAAGAATCAAGAAGCCAAAAATAGAAACGGATCAGAAACTGGTATTCCTGTCATTAAGCAACCATGTCTTGTCTAACCCAAGTGTCAAAGATATTCTCTATTTCATTAATGAAGCACAAGAAGTAGCCCAGCTTTTAACTTAGGACTGAAAACTAGGCCTGAAAACTAGGCCTGACACACAGATCAGGCAACCTAAAACCTTTTTAATCTTATTAAATCAATTCCAAATCATGTCATTGATCAAGTTATTGTCCAGTCACATCCTCAAAAGACCAATGTGCCGACCTCTCAAAGGCTAAATTTCCCACTTCTTCAAAATGTCAATAAAGATCAAGTCAACAACTGTAATTTGTCAAAAACAGTTCAAACGTCCACCACAATCAGCCATGAACAGGGGGTGAGAGCCTACTCACGCATGTATTCAGTTTGTACCGCCATTCCAGAAGTCTCTCGCGTAGATTACACAGCAAAATAACGTCAATTAAAAACAACTCCACATTGGGTATCAGGCAGAGAGAGCCTATGTGAGCGTATGAGGGTTGTAGTGAAATGTGAGATGCGGGCGGTGCGAGGCGGCGGTGGGAACGCAGCTCTGTGTGACCTACAGGTGTGTCCTCTGAGAGGGAGAGGGACTATCAGATAGCCCCAGTATCAACAGCACAGTGCGTCACCACAAGGCCAACCCCACTGCAGCTCCCACAGACCTGTTGACTCACCGCAATCCGTTGGCATGATGCAACAGATACGGAAATACACACACCTAAAGAATCAAACTGAACTCTTCATGAGTCATTTGCTTTTACATACTGGAATTCCCATAGCAGGAGGTGTCGTTTGTAGTCATTATATTAGGGATGTCGACAGTAAACTTATTTAACTAGCACCAGGCAAAATTGATTAAACCTTAATTAGCTGCATTAAACAATCTGCAGAGGAATAGCAACAGTTTCAAGAGCAAGCGTATAGCGTAATTAAGTGCGTGTCTCTGGATTTGCATACAGAGATCCAATAGTGAGGCCCATTTAATAAAGTAAAGTATAGGCCCAATAAAATGTCTTCAATTCCACTTTTACTCATTGTGCATTGTTACATGCATACAATATAGGGTCACACTTCCAATTTTTAAATCGAACATCGATCGGAATTAGCTTTTGATCATCGAAATAAAAATCAGGAGCAATGATTAAAAAAAATGTTGTGGGGTGCCCATCATCTAGTGGCTCTTTTTGTTTTTAACAGTTTGTTGTTTCCAATTGGTGAAATAAGTTTGATATATTTTAAATCAATTATTTATATTTGACCATATGGCCTTAGTGTGGATTCCTAAAGAAATATGGTGGTTATATCACACATGCCATGTAGCCTATCTTTTTAAAGAAGTAAATGTAAATGACAGTTGTCCGGGCATAAAACCAATGATCTGTTGATCCTTACCAATCAAGTCTCGATAGTCTAACAATAGCATAGCTGTCAATGCTGGAAAAAATAAATATATATATATATGTGGAGTGTGTGTGGAGTGTGTGGTTGGTAGCTGGGTAGCTGAGTCAGACTGATTAGACTCTGGGTCTGGGTGGGGCAACCACACCTGCACCACAGGTGTGCAACCTGTGGTGCAGAGCAATCATGGCAACCAGGATAAACCAGATATCAACCCACACACTCAGGAGAGAGCCACTGTCATGACAGCACATCTGCTCGGCGTATTAAGTCATGCCATCTCCAATAAATGCATACTTCAACAACCTCTGCTTGTGTCCTGTGTTGGAGGGCCCCAGCAATAGGTGTTTTTTTTTCACACGCCACTAAGGTGGTGTTTGGCAGGGGTGAACGTCCACTAATACATATATGGATTTGGAGATTCGTGACACCCCTAATACAATGTTGACTGTGCATTTTCTTGTGATGTAAATGCTCCATACTTCAATGGCCACTGTTAAAAAAGTGAATGTCTTTCCATGTAACTCAACCCATGTGATTAACCCAAATCAGCATCAGAATAATCTACAAAATAACCATTAGGGGGTCATATTATCATATGTATGCTTATGCAAATTAATTAAAGGACAAATTATGGCAGCTCATTTATAGAACTGGGAGTGAAGCAGGTGAAATATTGTTGCCTGACAGGATTCCTACCGTGATTTTCCATTAGTGTCCAAAACACAGCAGCCAACAGCTCCTGAATGAGGAAAAAAAGATCAGAATGTATCAAAATGAATACTGATTAAAGTTACTTGACAGGTCATATCATTATACTTTTTCCAAATTGTCTGAATAGAGATCCTGAACTATGCATCAGGCACGTAGTTGTAGGTCTTTGATGGTTTTTGATGCGCCGTTTCCGATGCAGAGCCACAGCTTAAGAATGCTGTATTCTTGATGCAGTCCAATATTTTATAAAACACATTGCTGGTCAGATGATTTTACATATTCAAGGCAGACATATACATTGATGGCACTGACTTACACTTGAGTGAATTAGCAGTAACAGGTTGAAGAGTTTGCTCTCACTGTACAGGAATGTGTGGGAATGCGAGCTCGCCTTGCTTGGTTGAAATCAATTAAATTACCAAACATGTGGGTTACATGGAGAACTAAAAAAAAGGAAAGTTTGAAGTAATGTGTGCCACATAGGATAACAGTTGCTATTCGTACTGGCGTCGGTACAGTGATTGAAAGGCCGTCCGCCAAGCAAGCAAGGAAGGAAGGACGAGCCCACTCAATCATTCAACTGAATGTGTACCCTAACTAAAACAACAACAACAAACAGCATTTAAATGACCAAACATATCTGCCTGTCGTCAAGACAAGTCAACATCGTGTATTGATACACATTGATCCGGCAAAAAGTGAATTAAAAAAAATATGCCAAATGTAAGCGGTGGAGTAGATTATTATTATTATTATTATTATTATTATTATTATTATTATTAATAGTGTGATATTAAAATGGAAAGGTGATTAGAAAGTAAGCTTTTGTACGCTTTCCCCTCCTTCATTACCACCACTGAGGTTATTGCTCCACCTGCTCCAGTAGAGCTGCTCAGCGGCCAGCAGGTAGGATTGTGGTTGTACTGGGCAGCTTTCCAGGTGTGAATGTGTAACTGTGTGAATGTCATCAGGGCATTCCTGCAAAATAGAGGCTTCCTCTCAGTGAAACGTCCCTGAATAAATAAATCTTAAAATTACAGCTGCCCCCGACTAAAGGTTTTCTTAGCCGACTCTTAGTCGCCATTTCAAGCCGATGGTCGACTAATTGTCGCACTTTTAATATGATTATTTCAATTTATTTTTTGGGGCATCAGAAAATGGTTTGAGTTGCAGGGCGAGAGCGTTATAACAGAAACACTGTTAACCTTGTGCTACTTTACAGATAATACTACACCGTAATAAATCAGCCTTTAAAATATCATGTTTACAAGCACACGCACGAAGCGGGCCGCCTTTTAACGGCATGGACCAATGGTTCTGAAGGTTGTCAACCAGGAAGGAACACTTTGGATAATTGCATTTATACACCGTATAACAACTTTATTTAAAACAAGCAAATGGAAAAAATGTTTGTTCGTATTTTCGTGTGGATGTGTGTGGCGCTTCTTCGGAGGAGTGATTCATGTTAGTGGTGGTGTCCGGGAGGGTTCACCTTCGTGGGCTTAGTTACGAGGGATGTCTTAAAACAACTTGTCTTAAAAATACAATAAAATAAAAATACAAGTGTTTTTTAAAGTTAAAAAGATATTAGATATTCAACAGATATTCACGCATAGTATTAGTCCCGTGTGTCTAGTGGTGTCTACCTACCGGGGTGTAGGCCTACTGAGGAGAGGGTCGGGCAGCAGCACTCCTCTCTAGAGAGCCATCGTTTGGTCAATATTTCTGCAGCGATGCAGCGATGCAGCGATGCAAGATGCAGCGATGCAAGATGCAAAATGCAGCGATGCGTTAAATCAGGGCTTGTTGTGACCACGGATGTATTCGGTTGCGATGCTTGTGGCGTGTTATTTTTATGTTTTACTTGTTCAGCGACTAATGAAAACTTATTTGACTAAGCCTCTGTCAATCGACTAAGGGTTGGTCGACTATTAGGGGGCAGCCCTAGTTAAAATATTTGTTTCCTTTTTTAAAGTACATGTATAGAGACTACAGAGAAGTGCTGAAACACAAGTGATGTTGGGCTTTGGCAGGCTGGAGACAAACAGTCAAGTTCCTCACCAACTTACAACAACATCCTTTATACCCAATTACAAAAATGTAACTCATATTTCCAGTCATTTTATACAAGACAATCACGAAATAACATTAAAAAGAACACATGATGCAATTCAACGATATAAAGAAAAATGAAAGGGGCCAGTCTATTTGATAGAGACAATGGCTTTCTGTGCCATTTAATATATGGGGATCAATATAGGAAGAATAGAGCAAACCTATAGGGCAAGACATTTCATTTAAAAAAAGACAAAGCATTACTGACCATCGCACCAGGGAATTAAGTTAGACAGGGCCGATAAACCTGTGAGGTTTATCAGCTCGTTACTAGTATAGTGTAATTTTGATGCATTGCCACTAAAGGAGATTTAATTGTGTGTCCAAGTTTGTGTTCACAACACAGTACTTTAATAGCCGTCATTCTACTAGGAAGTTTTTCCCCCCACCATTCATGTGGACAATGTGTGTTAGGCCTGGGTAAAACTAGGTCGGTGGTTAATGTTTGAAAACTAGCACATGGAGGTAGATTCACATCCCCTCTATGGTGTTTCTCTGCATCCATTGGTTAAAACACCCCTGGTTGTGCCTGGTTATACATTATACAAAAGAGCATCAAACAGCCAAAAAGGTTTTGGGCAATAAAATGCAACTGGGTGCATTTCTATTTACGTTTCATACATTGCGATTGCTTCACATGAGAATAACAATGTACAACCCTGTATTCTGAACAAAGCAAGGAGAGGCAAAGAAAGTGCATTCAATTAATTAAGACAATGCAGAGTCAAGAGTGTGCAAAAAACATTCCTGGTGTGCGGGAACGCTGGTGTCTGAAGCCTCAGTACTTACTGAGCTACCCGGGCTCAGTGTATCACTGGACATGCTATAATATGCATGGTGAGGTTACCGGGAGTGCTGCCCGTGACCGACACTGTAAAGCCGATCGCATGCGATTAATGTCAACATGGTGAAACACACTTGTGGAAATTCAAATGATAGGGCAGGCTTGCGATTGGCTGTGTGGAGGTGTGGTGTGTGTGTGCAAGAGGGAGTGCGCAATGAAACTGTCAGGCGTTGCACTTTGGAATGTCGAGTCCTGCTGATCACATCCACACGCAGTATAAATAATGGCAGTGCCGCCCTGTCCACTACAGGACGATGGGGGAGGTTTCCCTTGGACGGGGTTTGTTGTAAACCATTTGCCTAAATGCTAAATAAGCCTATTTAGCATAGTGACCTACCCGAGTCTACGGCACAGCATCAGAGACGTGATATTTTGAGTTGGGGCTTTCTGGGCTCTGAAGTTTAATTCTCTCTCTTTGCATTCACTTACATCTGCTGACAATCATCGGGGTCCTGGCGGTTCCCCTGCGACGGTGCCCAGACGCTGGGCCGATGGCGTTATCGCTTGTTCCAGATGGACACCTCTGTTGTGGAACGTTGACAGTAATCCTGTAATGTACACAAACAAGAGAAGCATGCAGCTCACGATCAAACCATGTCAAAAACATCCTCAAAGCCCTTGCTAAATATCAGAAACGAAATGTCAAAAAAAAAAGTCAAGTCCACTAACAAAAGACTGACGTAGGAAGTACTGGGTAGGCCTTATCAATACCGCTTGAATACTGCAATGAATCTGCAACCGGGCAGTTCTGTCGGTTGGAATACAAATCTGTTTATAGAGATGATGAGATAATACGCGATGACAGGCAGTTACGTCAAAAGTAACAAGAAAATGGTTGACACAAAATAGGGTCCATTTAATTTGCACAGCCCACAACAAACGGCTGAGAATAAAAAGGCACTAGCTATAACTAGAGTTATACTGTATCAAGGGAAACAGACGGCAAAACCATGGTCCAACTGGTTTAGCAAGTGTATGGCTGTACAGAGAGCACATGCTCAACAGCTACAGGCAGCAATGTGTGTCTGAACTTGCAAGCCAGCATCAGAGGGCAGGCTTACAAAGCAGTTGCAACTGGAGCTAAGGGACGAGTATTCTCTTCACATGTAGCAATCGGGAATAATCAGCGATCCATGAATGGGATCAACAATCAATTACAAAACTGATATAATACTTGCCAAAAAGTATATTTTCCCGACCTCTCTTTTAAACATAATAGCTCAGAGCCTGAACATAGATGGAATGCAAAGTTGATGCCAAGTTTCAACCCTCAAATTATTTATTAGTCACTGATCAGCACCACTGCAACTCTATTCTCTTCTCTGATTTCAGTGTGGTGGACCACTTCCACTGCAACCAGCGACTCCCTCGTCGCTACTAGCAGACAGGAAAAGCAAACAGCGCAAGGAGTTACTGTGCACCGCTGTGTGTGTGTGTGCAATGTTTGGAAGTGAGCAGAAGAAGCAACGACCATGAAGCTGTGTAAGTCACAGCACCGTTCTCAGGGCCAAGAGACACACCACACACACACACACACACACACACACACACACACACACACACACACACACACACACACACACACACACAC
>JAOPJI010000092.1:3343769-3357675 GCA_027122695.1 Merluccius productus
ACACACACACACACACACACACACACACACACACACACACACACACACACACACACACACACACACAAACACAGTCACACACAGAAATTGCACATACACATTCTGAGAGCCAAAGTGTGAGACTGCACAAGAGTGGGTGCGATAGAGAGAGAGAATGTGTGTGTGTGTGCGTGAGAGAAAGAGAGATAAGTGACATCACCGAGCTGCCGGCCATTGGTGGTGGTGGTGGGGGCATAGCCCACAATAGGACACAGCATCCCTCCTTCCTCGGCCTCCATAAGCTTGGTGGCAGACAGCTCTTAGACCACTCAGTCTCACCCTCTGAGATAAGAAATGAAAGAGAAGCCATGCATGCTCTTTCTCAAACCCCCTGTTTAAGCCTCCCTGTCTGGCTCCCGAGTCCCCAGCCGCTTTCTTTAACCATGTTTCATGTTTTCTTTATTGTTATATTTTAACAGGAGCAGTGGTTTAGACTTCAGTGGGTCCACTAACCCCATTGCCACTCAATCATATGCCTCTCCATGGACAAATACTGAGTCTGCCTGACATTGGAATACCAAATGCTGTACTGGGACTGGACAAAAGGTCCAGGACAAAAGGTGTTGTCACTTGTTATAAACTGTAACTCACCTTCCCAGTCTAAGACTGGTTAAGTGTTGAGACCTCCTAAACCTTTCGAAAGGAAAGGAACATATATTTTCTTATATATACCATTGTATGCTTAAGAACGTACATGCTTGGATGGAAAACCTTTTTGTTACATGGGTGTGCATTATTTTTCAATAATGGGACACCTCTGCATGTTAACAGTTACAAATCAATGTGCTACGAATCCAACATTAAAAACAATTAATATCAAACAGAACTATCGACCAGATGTTGCTTGACAATGCAAAATCAATTTGCTCAAAGCAAATGAATGTTTTCATTTTAGCAGATTAAGTGGATCTAATTATTGTTGGTAACTGTGGTCTAACCGGAATAAACCACAACGGGCTGTCCCGTTATTGAAAAATAATGTTCTTCGGCATTGTACATTATTTTCCAATAATGGGACAACCCGTTGTGGTTTATTCCTTACATAATGTCTGGAAGGATGCTTAATAGTGAACCTTGCATGCCACTAGAAGTCTGGCATCTAAGTAGATGGTCCAGATCCAGATTAGATTAAGGTGACAACACTTTGGCAGGCAGGATGACCTCATCTGAAAACATGACATCATAACTAGTGGCCATGGTGGATGAGGTGTTGCCCATACAAGTCATCAAGAGCCCAGTCATCTCTCTCGTCCATCAAGCTCTTTTTTCTTGTTGTGTTTGTGGATGTTCGGCAGCCATCTTCATACATACTGTCCCTGTGGTTTCTTCTTGGCACCGTTCCCCTGTGGCCTCTCAGCATCCTCCTCCTCTACCTCCTACCCTCATCCCTTTTGTTTGTCTCGCTTAGTCCTCCGTCTCTCTCCGCTGACATCATGGCCCCACGGGGGGGTAGGGTTATAATCACTGTGTTTCAGTGGCAGTAGGCCTACTGATCTCCTCCTCCATGTTAGATTCCAAGTTTAGTGATTCCCCCCACCCCCTTCCCCCAAGCCACTCTCCATCTCTTACTTTGATGTTTAATCCTCTCTCCTATCTCCTAGCTAGTATCTCCTACAGCCTGAAGCAGGCTCGGGGCCTGGGACCGCTGAAAGCAAGCTGTCCCGAGTGGGCCAGGCTCTCGTTGCAATCTCCACTGTGGGGACGTCATTACCTTGGGCAGCAGCACTGAAATTAAATATTCATCAAAGCCATAAATATGAATGCGTACATAATGCCGTTACCTTTTCGTAATTTTTTTTCCCCCACACAAGTTTTCCCCCCTAAAGCAGCATAAACATCGGAGGTGCCTTCTGGAAGCTATCCATCTAATATTATTGAGGCTATATGTTGTAACATTAAAACATGTCCTAACAGTCAATCCAACCAATCAGACCAAACAATTGCTGAAGAGGCAAAGCAAACCAAGTCATTATCTTCAGTGCGGCAGAGCCTGCATGCATTATTGATTTGGTGACTTAAAAGCTATATATTAACCATGTTGGCTGCCTTTCTTTGAAAAGCCAATGACACACTGACTTCGCACACACACACACACACACACACACACACACACACACATTGTATCTTCTCTTCTAGGACTGAGAACTGTCGTGGATCCTTTCAGTGGAACGAGAGATGCCATGGTGCACGCAGGGTTATGTCGCCGTCCCTAATAGTTTGACGCGACACGGCCCCAGAGCCCCACCTGCTTTCTCACAGAACACCAGACCCATCAGCTGGGCCTTGTTAAGACGCTGGGACTGGAGAAGGGAAAGGGGACAGTGACACGACACCCTGCGTGCTCCCTTGTGTCAGAGAGAGAGAGAGAGAGAAAGAGAGAGAGAGAGAGAGGGGGGGGGGTGTTACAGCCCCAGGACGACAAAGGGTTCTTAATAAGACAGATTTCGATGTTGACAGTGACAGCTGATTGCAGTTTTAAAAAAATACAATAAAACTGTCACTTGTTCACTCACTACTCACACGCGCACACTCTCACTTGTTCACTCGTTTGCTCACCCACTGAACAGAATGTTGTTCACTTGGGCCTGGTTTAGATGCTGTTGTGGATCATTAGTATCAGGCCATTCATGAGTCAAACATCGTTTTGTAGTAGCAGTTGGTCAGAGATTGAAATGACAACTACAAGGCCGGTCTTGTAAGGAATTCAAAGAAATGCAAATTGATGCATCCCGACTCACCCCCACGATGAAAACAAGGCATGCTGCTGCACATGCGGAGAAGAGGCTTTCACACACACAGACACACACACAAACACATACACATGCACACAAACACACACGCATATGCTCAGAGAGTCTAAATGAAGAATGGGGGGAGGGATGCGGGAGCGACTTCTAGACAGGCTACAGCCTACAGGGAGGAGATGGGGGGGGGGGGGGCTGTTATGTAACACACAGTTACATAAAACTTGTATCTAAACCACTCATTGATTTTTCATGTCCATGCGTGGCAGCACAAGGCCTTAATTGCATCTCATGCCTGTGATATGTTTACTCCAGCTAACGTGTTGTGTCGTTATAGCTGTAAAGACTCAAGACTTCTGGAATCACACAATTATTACGTAGCCACATGATTTTAAGCTTTCATCGGGATTCAAGAATTCAATTTGACTAAATTAAATGTGATGATGGTGATGATGACGATGATGATTATTTCATCGGTTTAACATTTCAATCTATTTTGGAAGTCTAATTTTGGAAGATAATAATGATGGGGGGGGGGGGGGGCGTGGATATAAGTTAAAAAAGTGCGAATAAGGATGAACACAGTGCTGACCACATGAACATTGGACCTTAGTGCCTGTTATCTTGAAGGACACGGTGCCACAGCAGGCAATGGGGAGGGAAGCTCAGTATCGGGTCTCATGGACCGCCCCCCCCCCACCCCCCGGTGCCTGGGCTGCGCGTTTGTTTTTTTTAACCATGAAAATGGGTCAGGCTGCTCTAGCCACATAGCGAATTTCCTCCATGGCTGAATGCCCCTCAAAAGGAGACACACACACACACTGTGTATGTATTAGACCATGGGTGCTCGTTATTGTATGCAACAGCTCCACTGCCGCCTGTTCCTCCCAGGGTGAGCCCCCCACCCCCGCAACAGATCCATAGACCATCTAACCAACCCCTGCCTCCCCCTTTTTAATGGGACCACTCTCTCCTTTCACGCATCGCTGTGACTGTTGTCCTCGCCACCGAGGGTCAGACACAGACACCCTCTGACATCAATATAAATAGATACAGAGGTTACCCCCCCCCCTCGTTTCCATTAACCTTTAAGATGTGAGGGGCATCCATGTAAAGTGTTTTCCACACAGGACCTTGAGGAATAATAGAATCATATTCTCAAAGTATATGCTTTGGAGAGCTCTAAGGTATTAATCATCTTACAGACTAAAAAAATGTTGCTCTTAATGCTTCAGTATCAAAAAGATTTTCTTTCCTTTGACCATAATCACTTGTGGCCAGTACACAGAAACACACACTCAACATCCCCACACCTCACAACAACACTAACGCACACACACACGCACGCACACACACACACACAACCCCAAGACCCAAATCTCTTTTCACACCCCTCGCATCTGGTTAACACTGTCAGCAAACACAGGCTGTCAGAACTAGCCCCCTACCCCACCCATACCGCACCCTACCCATCCTCCTTGCTAATCGGTCTTTGTCTAGTGGAGTCCAAGAGCTCTAGCAGGTGTGTGCATGTGTGTGTGTGTGTGTGTGTGTGTGTGTGTGTGTGGACCACCATCTGCTCCTGCAATTCACACAAGCTATTCAACCTCGGCACGAGTGGTGCATAACAACAACAGAGCACAAACAGAACAAACAAATTAATAAATAAGGTTACCTCTCAATGATATAATGGATTATTTTGCACAACAGTAATATAATGGCAATCATGGCTAAGTTAGCGTTGAGATGCATGTTAGCAAGCTACCTGTGCTAGCTAGTTGAATCAAGTCAGATTAGCTGTGTAGCTGTTGATCACAGTTACAGGGAGAGGGCTGAAAATCGGCCCAGAAACCAGTGGGAAGAGGAAGAAATGTTGAGAAAGCAACATGAGAGGGCTTCCTGCTTTCAGAGATGTCGATGTCTAGGAGCGCAGTTCTCTGAATAATCATGAGGGCAGAAGACCAAACGATAGTGAACAAAGTTCTGTTTATGATGATGCTGCATCACTGACACAGCAGACTAAATTGGTCGATACATTATTGGCCAATTTAGTCTGAGCATTGGGAACTAAACATTGCAATGTGTACAATGTTAAGTCCTGGTTGTAGCCTACTGTATACCTGTGATAATGACACCTGACACAATCTAAATGCATGCTTGAGTGGGTGGGGTTCATTTCGTTACATGAGACTGTAGTGGAAGAAATGGCACCCTCATTGAGTGGGAACGTTTCTCTGCTGATACCAAAGTAAAAGTGTCTCTATGCAGCACCACTCACTGGACTAAAATACTGACAGCTTAGACATGAAGAGGCGTCGATAATACAGACAGTAAAAATAGATCTAACTATGAGACCCGAGATTTGAAATCGTTTTTTTTTATCTACCCGTCCCGGGTTCAGCTAAAAAAAAACACTAAAAAAACAAAATGAACACACAGCTAACTGTCTTTTCCGACTGGGATAGTGATGAGCTAAAAATAGGCATGGTTGTGAATCAAATCAAAGCTGTATCGACTAAAGCCACACGCCAACCACCCGGCGTGATGACCGCTGTGTATATGCAATGATTGGGACCTGAAGCTGCACCAAGTTATGTTGTGTTGAAGTACATAGGTTCAGGCCAGGGCTACGGCTTGCATTCACCTACTTATGGACACTGACATATATTAGCATCATATATTGTGCATAATATGATTAATAAACGTGACACTTGGCCCAAAGAGCTGTGTCTCCAGCCTTGGCCCCCCTCTCAAGCCTGCTCATCATCATCTGAGTAACTGGAGGAGCCACAAGAGCAAAGGCAAACATTACATTACAGCGATGAGTTATTTACTGTGTGCACCATTATCGTATCATTTCAAGCAGACAGATGTTACGATTATATAGGATTTAATCATCATACACTAAACATCGGTTACATCGGTTAAGGCTATCTTCTGGATGTTGTATTATTGATCATGGACATCTTGCTAAGCGAGGACCGTAGGGGTTTAGTGTTAAAATCAACTAACTATTTGTGATATTGTTTCCGCAATATCTTCCTTTACAACGACGTGCAGACAGACAGCGTCGCCATTCTCCTCGACATACGGTACATATCGCATCTACGTCTATAATTGGTGACAAAACAAAAGTGGTGGTGGTCCCTCTCAAATCAAAAGACAACACTGGCCATAAGCGGCGCAGCGGCGATCCAATGAAACCGCGGCATCTGGCGTGACGTCACAGGCGGCGGTCCCTTTTTAGGCGCGTCACCGCGGAGCTCAAGTACAGAATAGGCGGCAAAGCGAGGCAGCAGGGAGGAGGACTGCAGCGCGCGCGTCTCGTAAAAGGTGGGTGTGACACAGCATCTTCTAACCTCCTTTAAAGTGGGCGATGAAACAAACAAACGAAGAACTACAAATGTCTAGAAATTAAGTATTTAAAGAGGTTTAAAAAAAAAATGTATATCAACTTACCCCCACCCAGCTTTTCCAGCTGCTATTTCCAGGTCTCGGTGGACGTGAATGGCCTGTTTTGATAGACAGAATCGAGGGGTTGTTTAGTATTTTGGCTTTTTTTTTTTTACTGTGTGTGTGTTGCTGGGGGGGTCCATTGTGTGGCGGCAGCAGCAGGAGGTCTGCCATCATGGCACCCACAACACGGTGGCACAGGCGACACGCCTGCTCCAACATGGAGTACGACGTCCTCCTTGTCTAAGTCACTAACGGTGACACACCTGCTGTCAGCGTGTGTGCAGATTCGTTATATATCTGGTCCCTTCAAATAATCCAAATGCCATCCTTTAAATGGGTTTAGTCGCTGTTGGGTGACACAGGGTGGAGCAGAAACCTGCAGCCATGCATGCCTTTGTTTGCAGCTGCTGATCACATTTACGGTGGCCATCAAAAGCTCCTTTGTCTCGCCGTTTGGCTTTCGTGTTTGTTGGCGCCCACGACACCAGCCGTCAGGGTTGTGTGTGTGTTTTTTGTTTGTTTGTCGCTTCCACAATGGAAAATTTTGGGGGAGATTTGCATTGTCCGGCGTCCTTTGTGTTTTTTTCTTTTTTCTTTTTGCAGCTTGCTTGTTTTCGGACGCCACCACCTCCACCCCTAACAGATTCGTTATGTTTGGACCTTGCCGTCCTTAACTTGCCCCCATCTTGGAAAATCGTGAACTTTTTTTGTATTTTTTTGTTTCCCCTGTTTCCTTGCCCAACCCCCCCCCTGTGGCTGAGACACATGGCCTGCGAGGAACAGGTGCTGCAGACCGCAGTTTTTTTTCCCTTCCCCGATTATCATATCTCCACGCTTGTTATCATGGGGGTTGTCTCGCATGGTGATTGGGGGAGGGGGGGGGTCTAGCAGATGCTGCTGGGTCCGTGTTGAGGCGAGGTCGGACCCAGACCACAGCCCACCACTGTGTTACCCCACCCTGTCGCAGCCTTTGTTTCACTAACTTGGACCCACCAACTGCGTAGGGTTTGACTTTTTGTTTTTTAACATTGTTTTTTATTTAGTGTAAATTGTCTCCCGCAACATGAAATCCTTTTTATATTTTGTGCGCTGTGTTTTGTAGTGCATGCTCGATATGAGATGCAGTCAATGAATGCATGGCAAGTGTTTTTGTTTGGTGGATGGGCGGTGGTTTCGTGGTTATTCGCCAAACGGCCAGTGGGTGTCAGTAATGAGCAGCGGTGCTCCAGGGACCTGGGTGTGGAAACGACCATCAGAGGTCGCTGATGCCGTGTTGTTCACTTGTGGATATAACGGTTTTTTATAAATGTATGCATTTTTTTTTGTTTTGTGTTTCTCTTAGGTTAACCTGCTATCCACTAGAAAAATGGCATCCGCTGACGGTGGGTTATTAAACACGGGGCATTCAAGTTTGTATTGGAGTAAGGGATGATGTCTTTGCTGGGCTACAGTGTAGTATGTCCTTTGTTCAGAAATTCAGGTTAAGGAGCTGGACAAGCGGGCCTCTGGCCAGGCCTTTGAGGTGATTTTGGCTGCTCCTGCACCAGATGCCAAGGTAGAGTTCCCCCTCTCTCCTCCCAAGAAGAAGGATGTCTCCTTGGAGGAAATCCAGAGGAAACTGGAGGCTGCGGAAGAGAGACGCAAGGTAGGCATATTGTGTGCAACACTTGGGCTTTTGTTTTTTACCTTGGCCTTTGATGAAATAATTGGGAAATTTGTAATTCTTGAAGTTTCACTTGCCCACCATGTCATTGTTCTCCCAGAACCATGAGGCTGAGGTTCTGAAGCACTTGGCTGAGAAGCGGGAACACGAGAAGGAGGTGCTGCAGAAGGCCATGGAGGAGAACAATAACTTCAGCAAGATGGCCGAGGAGAAGCTCAATCAGAAGATGGAGGCCAACAAGGAAAACCGCACGGCCCTTCTAGCGGCAAAGAACGAGAAATTCAAAGAAAAGGTGTGTAATTGGGATTTTGGTGTAATTTAATTTTTAAAATATATTTAAGAGTTTAAATGTATATTAATCTCATCTCTAATAGGATAAGAAGTTGGAGGTGGTGAGGAAGAACAAGGAAACCCAAGAAGGCACTTCAGAAGACTGAAACTTTCCAGCTGGGGGAAAATTGTACAGGCGTTTTGTTTTTTGTACCCAAAGATTGCTTTATTGTTGACGGCCAGTATTTTTATTTCTTTTGTTCACACGTCACCTTTTTCCGAATACAAAGTTCCACTTTTGTGAATTTTTCAATGATCTTGGTAGAAGTGTACTTTCACTGGTTTTACATGTGACTCCCCTCTGCTTTTGAGTCTGTTCTTGCTTGTTCCATTTGTGAGCATTGAAAATGTGTTGTGGCACCACAACTGTTCTTGCCACTTAATTCTAGTAGCACACTGTTTATCCTGCGCCCGTTTCTAGATGCAGTAGTTCGTGACGCTTTGCTACCCCAGTAGCTGTGCTTTCTGCTCTGCTAGTTCTATTCCCTAAAGCTTCATATTTGTGCCGCTGAAAACCATTTGTTGCTTTTGTAATATATATAGAAAATAATTTCAAAACACACAACTTCTTGCTGTATAGCTGGGAATTTAACCTTGCTGGAAAATGTACATTTACAATGCCATCTTGACATCGTTGGAACAGGGGACCACACATGGAACGCAATACACGTGGCATCTCGATATACAGTAACTAGTTGACTTGAACTGTTGTACTAAAACAAAATAAAGGTTGGAAACCCACTCTGTTGTCCGTCATATTATGGGTGACTTGATCTACAATATAGCATCTCGGTATTGCACAACTGGTGTTCAGGAGCCATCTGCTGGTGTCTTATACAGTGGGCTATATTAGGGTTTCATAACCATTGCTTAATGATATGTGGCCTTTATTGTTTAACGCCAGCTCTTAATGGAAACGTTCTCGGGTTTTGCTGCTTCACCGTCTGCAGGTCTTGGACTTCCTCTCGTGGTCGTTATTGCTGTGCAATCTCCCTTCAATATATATTTTTTGGAGAGATGTACATAAGGCAAGCTATTTGCAAAATTTGATTTGTGTAAATGAAAATTATTGGAAAGTGGTTAACTATCAGACGAGGCAAACCTGAGAACCAGAGCCAACCCACAAAAACCACAAGCCAGAGGTGATTCATAATATCACCGATGATCCCGCCCCAAGTGGTGCAGGAATGAGTCCTGAAACCCGTTAGCATTTGGCACTTCCGGTTCTCTTGTCTCGAAGTAAAGTTTTTTTGAACGGGTTTTTGGTTAGTTGCCTGAAATAAGGTCTGTCTTAAGAGATTGCCACGTTTGGGTCTACGACATAAAATATGTAAGTTAATACCCCACTAATTAATTTTGAAGCTTTTACCTGTCTTAAACGGACTTGAGGCAGGATTTGTGAAAAAATAAACCTACATTTTAAGTTTTTTAATGATAATGGGTGATGAAGCATTCCAAACCAAAAAGAATGAGCCCACCCACATATCTCTCCGTTGCCTTGAACAGGCTGTGTGCTGCATAATGTATTGCAATTCGGGCCCGAATGTCCCGCGCAGAGAGGAGGGTGGCACTCTAAGGCAAAGTGTCTGCCCCCTCAGCTATGGCCTATAAAGCCAAAATATTTGTTCATATATATTTGTCATTCACAGCCATAAATTGCTTGAGTTTATCCTGATATATATGACAGACGGCAACATGGTTAGGTCTGTTTTGAGTCATTGTAGAGCGGAGCCAATCTTGAGCCTGCAGAGGGCACTAAATCTTCTCTCTGCCTCAGAAGATGAAACAGGGACTACCAAAAGCAACCTGACCAGGGTTTTGACTTGCCCAAATAATCCACGTACCACTACAGGCAATCCACGAATGATCCCTGCAGCTTCTGCACTGTTACTAAATGAGTAGTTCAATCAGAACATTGAAAGCTGCATTGAAAGTGACTCTCTGTTCAACTCTGAGCATTTATCAATGATTATAGCATCAATCTCTCCACTCAGAAGTGTCTCTTCCAATTTTTGCATAGTCAGCAAACCATCCTGGTTAAACAGATCAGTGAACTGTGCATCTATAGTATCTAGGACTTTAAAGAATTCCACTCTGTAGTTGTAGTTTGCAGATTTAGGCTGATGTGCTTCAGTTCCTCCAGTAAACCGTTTTGGGGGTATTCTGCTCTGTGGAGTTGTAATGGGCTGAACACCTAAAGACTGAATCATGTCCGTTGCCACTTCAAACTGTTTTGAAGCTGTTTGAAACAGTTTTGTTCATTTCTTTTGGCTTTGAGTGAGGTCCTGAGAACTTCAACAGCAGCCTTCATGCCACCAACTGTTTCAGTTGTCTTCTGAAAAGAGATGTCCAGGCATTCAAGCTCTACCACTAATAGAAAGCCATTAGTGGTAGATGCTGTGTTTGAGGCACCAGAAGCCATCTCCTCCAAGCTAGCTAGCACTGACCCATACTATGATAAAACAGCTGTGATAGCTTTGTTCCCTACCGTCTATCTTGTTGGACAGAGTGGTTTTATTGTGGTATAAGATGTATTCTCTGCCTGTGCAATTGCTGCATGAATCACATTAAACTTCCCTGACTGAAATAGGACTCCAATCCAATCCAAGGAGTCTCTGATCAAAGCTAAGCAAGCTTTATGTGCGATTAAATTAGTACAGTGGGCTCCACAGTGAACATAGAGTGCTAGTGGCTGTTCTTGTTTTATCAGTGTCTGTGCCCCAGAATACTTCCCGGACATATTAGCGGCCCTATTATAAGTTTAACCTCGTAAACCATGGATTGGTAAATTTCATCTCAGCAGCACACCCTTAGCAAATCTAGCAAGTAATTTTCCTGTTGTTTCAGAGACACAGTACAATCCAATGAATTATTTATGGGGCATCAAGTCATTGTCAATATCACACAGGCATATGCTTTCTTGTTTTTGCCCAGAAATGTCTTGTGGTCCATCAATGATAATTGCATACTGAAGAATGGGTGTCAACGATTCCACAAACAATACTGTTGCTCATTGTGGACATGTGGCTCGTTCTGAATCTGTGGGGTAATGTATTGTTTCTGGGGCCTCTGCAACCATTTGGCTAAAAGGACGTCATCTTCTGCTTTGTCTTTCAAGAGCTGATAAAAATACACAGAGACAGCATGACAGTGCTTATGACTACTTTCATGTGCTTTCAATGTTTCTCTCTTTTACTTTCTCTCTTGCTCTTTTCCAATTTCTTCTTTCTTGCAATAAAAACACAAAACCCCTTTTTGCAATGCATCGTAATGCAGCCAGATAAATTCCTCTCTTGAAAACTTAAAACTCTGTTGGACAGAGTTTGTTTGAATTTTGGGTGTGGATGATATGGCTCTGTCCTCTGACTTAAATCTTCAACGTCAGTCAACTCTCTGTCGCTGTTTCTGCTTCTGTCATGCATGCTCTGAACCCCCTAAAGCGATGTGAAATCTCTGCTCTGATGTACACCAAGCTCACAAAGGCCAAGACAGGCTAATACTTCTCAATCTCTCTTACCTGTTGGTCTGCTCCTCTCTCTCCCTCTCTTTGTCTGCCTGTCTCAACCATTTGATGGTCCTGCATGACATGACATATGTTTACACTCAGTAGTGGACTTAACTATTACAAAGGCTACAGGCTGACATATCTATGTTTACAGCAGAAGAAAGCATGTTATCACAAAGCCTTTTTAAGACCTCTCCCGAGGCCTTGTATCTTCCTCTCCTGTATGTATGGCTGCAGTGATGCATGTCTAAGGTAAAGCTGCTGAACTTCAAGGTAGTCCATGTTAAAACTAAGGCATGAAAATCCACTTGTTCATCACTGGAGTAGCGTTCCAGCATGTGACGTGCAGGACAGTGGTGGGGTGTCCTGGTGCAGCTGAGGAGTGCAGCGGGCGCTAATTAGTCCATCAGCAATAAATGTATGTTCACAGTTAGTCGGTTGGAAGTCAGAGAGATGGCTTGAAAACAATTCTGAAGGGGAATCAAGAGGTGTATGAGAAACTAAGCATATTGTATTATTTCTGTTTATTGATCTGAGAAATGCATTGAACAGGCAGCAACCCAACCTCCATGCTTGCCTGGTCCTGGTTTAATCCATTACAATTATGAATCAATTTTAAAACCTCACCTCACACCCTGCAGCTCCACCTGCCTCTCCTCCTGTCTCTTCCATGGTTGCATCAGGGTTCTCCTGATACAATACAAATTGTATATGATATTTCAAACAAAGTAATACTGGACTTGGTAGGCGATCAGTTATGTTAATTTTGAGCTCTTCTGTATGTGAATAATGCTTGATAAAAGGCACAAACCTTCACATATTCATCACTAAGACCTCACCTCACTCCCTCCACTTGTCACTCCTCACGTGCCTCTTCCCTGTTTGTACCAGCATTCTCCTGATAAGGTGATACATGAAATTTAAAATAATGTAATGCTTGGTAAATGATCGGTTATGATCTTGTCCTTGTGTGTAAAATCGGTTGCATACTAACTTAACTAAATATTTTTGTTTTTGGTGGCATTATGCTTAAATGAGATGACCAAACAATTTACGTTAAGGTTAACACCGAGAAAGTTCTAACGTTACAGGACAAGACTAGACTAAGTTAGAGACAAGACTAACATTCACATTAGACAGAGAGACTAATGTTACCTGATGTTACCAGAATGCTTTTTGACAACTTGAGCATAGTTAACGTTAACCCAAACCCTCCTAGTACGTTACCGTAACAAGACGTTTTACACAAGCAACCATCAAATGTGCCATTCAAAACTCATTTGTTGATTTGTTGATTATCCATTGTTTAATTTAATAAAGTTTAATAGTTACCTCATCCAAAGTCAAGTAAGTTCAAAGCTGGTGAAAGATAACCTAGCTCTAACAACCAGACACTTTGGCGAGGTGAAAGGTGAAGCTGGTGATTGGCGAATATTTAAACATAGCATGAAATGGGAAGTTTGTCTGATTTGCTGGCAAAACGCGCTACCCCACCCTGCACTTTCAAAATAAAAGTTTCAAATTTACCGTTTTTTCTCCCCTGCAGTATAATTTCTTGGGGGGACAAATGCAACTGTTTCTAGTATTGGGGGGGGGACACGTCCAACTTGTCCCCCCGGTTTCTACGCCAATGTGAACACAGCATAACAGTTTGTGATGCGTTTCATGTTTTCACCTGTAGATGTCCTCCTTTCTCCTCTTCTTGTAGTCTTGTTTCTCTGAATTGTCTCCACCTGTGTTAATTACTTAAATGTATTCACCTGTGTTTTCCCATGTCGATATAAGTTGGCTCTTCCATGTGGTCTATGTCATCGTAGCTAGAAGGCCATGTATGTGTGGCGTCCTGGTGGCGGGCCTGTGGATTCTAATTTTCAAGTGTTATTATTTTTCGTCCATTTTCCTGATTGTGTGTGTGGATTTTAAGTTTTTATTTTCATTTTCTGCCCGTTCTTCAATCTACTGTTTTGTTGTTCCAGTTTTTGGAATGGTTGTCTGTGTTACCTTGATTAAAATACCTTTTTCACTTATGTCTTGAGTTTGGGTCCTGGGGCCTCATGTACAAAGCTTGCTTACGCACAAAAAAGCTGCGTAAGCCACTTCTCACGCAAACGTTCGGATGTACAAAGACTGACTTGACGTGAAAAAGTGCGGTTCTCCACGCAAACTAAA
>JAOPJI010000092.1:3385161-3396581 GCA_027122695.1 Merluccius productus
TCTCTCTCTCTCTCTCTCTCTCTCTCTCTCTCTCTCTCTCTCTCTCTCTCTCTCTCACACACACACACAAACACACATCCTCTTTCTCTCTCACACACACACACAATGTGACTCATCCAGGTGGAGAACATACCCAGAGACAAATCTGGGAAACAGCCCTCTCAACAGCGTGCAGTCCACGCCAAGGCAGGTACAACAAGCGGAACCAGCGCCATCTCTTTATTTATTTGTTTGTTTTGCCTCGTATCTTCTTTCCTCCTTGAGCGATGGCTCCAGATTGGTTTTCTGGGAGTAATTGGTATATGGACTGCTTGTCTACACAAACCATTGATCACCTACTTCATCGTTTCAAGGATACTTTCGTTCTTTTTATTTTCTTACACACACACCCCAACATTGGGGATGATTGAATACTGTTGGTCCCTCTCTCTCTTTCTCTCTCTCTCCCTCCCGAAAAATCTAAAGTATGCACACAGCTAAACATTTCAGAGGCAATGGCGGTCATTACTCTCGCCAGGGACACAGTAAATGCCTCATTCCCAGGAAGGAGCCATGTGGTGCATGTTCTTAATGAGGAAACACATTCATATATTCACTGTGTGTGTGTGTGTGTGTGTGGGGGGGGGGGGGGTGCGCATGTGATTAAATTGCAGAGATTGGCCGGCCATCGGATAAAGGTTGTTTACTTAACGTCATAAATTATCTCCATGTGTATTATCCATCGACCCAGCTTCAGGACCAAGGAGAGTGCTCTTTGATTGAACAATTATTATTATTATTATTATTATTATTATTATAAAGGGTGGGACTTTAGGTACAAGATAAGCCACTGTGTATAACCCGAAACCCCCTCACTGAAAATTCTCAAACTAATTTGTTTGTTTTTCATTTAGTTTTCTAGTTCGTTTTTCAGCCCAACTTGTCTACTGGAAGCTAGATAAAACCTAAAGTTGGCAAGGCAACACAGTGCTATTTCTTCATGGCAACACATTGACTATCGGTCTTGGTTTTGCTGGTTCAATAGTAAATGTGACACACTGTGATATGTTCAAGTTTCAAAACATAGAAACCAACTCTCCTGCTCCTTCCTGTCTTCTTTCTTTAATTTTTGCACCCTGTTTTCCACTGCTGTTTAATCGAGAAAATGTGAAATAGTCTGTTTTTCTCTCTTCATTATCTGAGAGGGGAGGAGACGAGAGGAGGCAGACTGCATGAAGATGCAAATTTGAAAATAAACTCTCACTTTTTCTTCTTTTGAGTCCAAGTAACCAAGCGTGAGACATTTGTAGAAGTGAGATACGACAGCAATTATTTAAAACAAATAAATAATACTTATAATTCAGTGGCGTTTTGTCAAAGAAAAGCCCCAATCTATTTGATTGGTGATCAATAAAGCGATCATGCTTATCTTAGAGTCATGGCTGATTTGAACAAGTCACCCAAGTCTAATGCCAGATCTAACTAATGAGCCTAAAATGACATCATCAATCTGTTGACAAATGAGAATGTGGACACCAGCTCACAGTGGCCTTGTAAAACTTCTAAGATCTTACAACTTACCTTTTAATGAGCCCCTAACAGTAGCATAAGACCAGAAACAATTTCCTCCTTTTTTTCTGATTTACAACTGCAGCTTATTTCATGGTTACGATTAAGCTCGGCTTTCTCGTTTCAAGGCCAGCAAGACAACAACATAAAGTAGTTATTGACACTAGAAGTGTTGAATCTGTGAGTGTATAATGTATCTGCTTGGTGGTCTCACCTTCACTTATTATTGTTTCCTTGCAGCCTCGTAATGCAATCTGATGCATTGTAATTGCTTATGATTGCAATTGTCTGCGTGTGCGTGTCTGCTATAATTGAGAGTGCTAAATTGGCCATCATGGAGTGCTACCGAGTGCCACACTGCCGTGTTCATAAGTGACAGGCACCATTAGAGCAACCCCCCCCCTCCTCATCCAAGTTCGGCCTATCTGCAAGTCGTCCACCTGCTCCAAGAGGCAGCCACCGGCCAACCAATCACAGGCGTTCCCCGTGACTCGCATCCTTACCTGATTGGCCCCTGGGCTTTCCGCATAGAACTGGGGATTTTTGGAACTAAAAGGCCCTGGCGTCCATTTTGTTTCTCATTACCATCTTTGAGAAAGCTGATTTTCTGCCCTCTCCCTCCTCCTGCTCCTCCTCATCACCGGTGAATCCATTAGACTAGGCTTCGTTGCCAGGTGGCTCCTGAAATGCACTGGGGGGCCCTTCATGGGAGAGGCTATTGCAGTTGACCCTGGCAGCCCCATCCCTTTCTTTCTCCTGTGTCCCCATGATCGCAATATTGTGTTCCAGACAGTTTTAAACTGTGACTGTGAAAGGTAATCACGCCGCTGGGCGAGTTTGCGTTTTACTTCTTTTTTTTTTTAAGCATAGATGATTAAACTTTGAGGCTGACGAGAGTTGACACTTGAGTGCCAATTACAAGACTTGTGACTCACTGGTTTGTGAGAGCTTAGAGAGCTTGCTTCGTCAGCCAATCTATTGGCCCCAAAACTTGTCTCTTGTTCAACTGGTATGATCTTACTTAATCTTTTATTACCAAGTGTTTCGTATGAAGCCAAGCATGAGCTCACTCATGCTTGCAACAACATTTACCACTAACCAAGGGATTATACTACTTTTGGTGGAATGATGTCGGCATAATGCAAATAAAAAGTGCTTGGAAAACGGAAGTTGATGTAATTACCGATTCCTATTGAATGAAATTAGGGGAATGTTGTCTAGTCGGCAAGTGACTAGTTGGCAAGTGAATCACCATTTTAGCAAATAAAAACAAAGACTGCAATTGCAATAGCCTATCTTTCACCAGAGGTGGTGCTGTTCTTATGGTTTGATTTTTCAGTGATGGTATTTGGTTTGTCTTTATGGTGTTCTCTCACAGTGGAAATGTTGTTACTTCTGCTTCGTTGCTGTGAGTCTCAAGCTTGAGTACATCGTATCTAAGCCCACCCGTAGGTGCTCTTTCCGTTGACTTGATCAGTTATTGGCCATCTCTAAGCACAGCTCATTCCCTTCCTTTGTCTGTCTCTCTACAGTCAGTCCCAGTGGGGGGAAGGCACATGTTGATCCAGTCCACACTTCCGGAGACTTCTGGTTCAAGGCGCAACTATAAGCCAGTGATCACTCTCTCAACAGGGAGACAACTCTGGAATCAGATCACCTCAGTAATGACCAAAAAAGCTATATAGCTCTCGTCAGTGGAAAATGGTGATTATTATACCCAGTGCACGTGTTTGAATTCTGAATATTATTTGAATGATGGAATTCAGTTTGCCCCGTATTTATTCGGCACTGACGCAACACAACTCTAATGATGGGCGATAAGGCCACGTCTAAACCTATTTCTCATTGGCACACTGAATATTTAATCAAGTGTCACCTTGTGCGTGTGTTTAAGATCATAGTGCCACTACATTTCACCTGAAAAAAAGTTTCCTTTGCACCTATGTTTTACCCTTTGCCACCTGACACGGCTGTATTCAACACCTCGGGTGATAGTAATTGAACTTTCCTACCGCTTGCCTTCAAATTAATCTATTTTTCTAATCAAAGTTTCTCGAAATAAAATGACATCAATCATTCAACGCGTCACTCAGTGCACACCCCTCGGGCTTAAGTTAACACGTTCCACTGTGCAACATTCAATTAGTTTGTGTCGAAGAAACAGAAAATATCTACTGAACCCGACCACTGGCGGGAAAGAATACATGAATATCAGCATCCAGGGCTCAGAAGCATCCTTTTAATTATGCACTTTTTTTGTCTCTGCTTCCGGTTGCATACTTTCCACATAATTAACTGCGTCATTTGTTTTTGCAACCTTCTCTGGGAATGGTACTCTGAAAGCTTGCTAACATGATTGCAGGGAATAGCACTGAAAATAAAACTAATAACAAAAACAAAACTTGTGTTAAGGCACCCCCCCCCCCCCCGCAGATGTCTGCGGAGTGTGTTTGTGTGTGTGGGTGTGTGCTCAGAATTTAAAAAACCCACTTACAAGCAAACCATAATTATATTTCTTGTGTGTATCTTTGATGTCTACTTAATCAATATTTACAGCAGGCCTTCAGAGGGTCACAGAATGCCATTAAGTGCAGTGCTGTCAAACCTTATGTTTAACAGCCTGTTGATGTGAAAATGCATGAGGGTTGGAAAAAAATATAAATCATAATAATTTTGTTGTCTTTTAACATTGTCTCTCTTTTTAATAATTGCAAGAGGAGGTGGACCAACATCCCCTCGAGGAACTAGTTACAGTTAATATCCGGTAGGATAGAGAGACATTTCAATTTCATACATGTTTACAAGTTTGTTGTGCTATTGACAGTTTTTTTGGTATTCTGAAGAATCCATTGTTCTCGGGACCGAGGAGGCCAAAGTGACAAAGTTTGACAATATGTGGTTGATTATTCTGCTTTGTCAGGCTTTCTCCATCGATGGTGAATACTGATTGTTTGAGTCAATACTACAAGGGCTTGGCTAGCCAGAAGTATTTATGCTCCTAAATCTGAGGCATTCACCATCTCACCATCTCTGGGTGACCTGGATATATGGGAGCCCACAGCTCTAAGTGGTAGATCCACTGTATCAGGCACTTCTGGACACTGAGGAGCAGGAACTTGGAGACACAAGCATCAGTGCCTTTGCAGTGAACATCACTGGTTGCCTTTTTCCACTGCTCCTCATCTTGTGGATGTACTCCTCTAGGCCACTTTGATATGTGGGAGCCACTGGTCTGATTTAAACATTGAGGAAGCAGTGGCAATGTCCTTCCAACTCGACCAATTGGAGCCACTCCAGCCACTTTGATAAACTGTTTTTATTTGGTTTAAAATGAGGTGTCAATCAAAAATAATCACCAGTCAGCGAGAGAAAGGAAGCTACTCCAACTTCAATCGGAACTCTTCCAGTAGATAATGGCATCCGAGGCAGATGAAGAGGAATAAATAGATTCAAGTCACGTGTGTGTGTGTGTGTGTGTGTGTTAATAAAAACCACCATCACTCTGATTGTGGCTGCATCTGGCCGATTGCCCACCTGTCTCCCTGCATTCTTCAGGTCACCGCTCTTCTGCTGCCAAAGATGGTGGCTGGAAGAAAAAGAGAGGTGGCGGCTTCTTTTGGCTCTTCCATCTGTCCCGGCAGAGGAAAAAACACGAAGTGTAAAACCGGCCCAGAGTAAAGCTTTACAATATATCAAGTTTAGGGTAATATTTAATTTATGGGATTGTTGTATTTGTAGTTTTCAGCATGTACTTCATCTAGATAATTTTTACTTTAAACATTTATGAGATGATATAAATCTTGAACACATCACTTTAAAATAAAATCACCTGTCTTGCAATGAATTCCCAACCGTTCCTCTACCAAATGAAAAGCACCTGTTACTATTCCACTTGTTGCAAAGCAACAACATGGTATCTGTATCACTCTCACTGACTTTAACACAGCTTTCTCATAATAGGATCCGTATAGGTGTACTGTGCCCTGGGTTGGATAACAAAAACATGAAATGTGGTCTGTTTAAAAAAAAAAGAAGTATTGCAAAGAAAGACCCTGAAGAATGCATTGGTCTAAAATGATGTTGAATTGCATCAATTTCTTGATTCTTGAAATCATAACTGAAGATACTATATGTAGTGCATTTAATAATGTATTCCCATGGTTGCATGGTATCTGTATGCCCTAACTGGGGTTTGAAGTAGTCAGCCAGGTTTCGCTGTGGAAGAGATTCATTTTCATCAATCTTAGCTACAAACACTAACCATGGTGACATATTTAGGCCTAAACTCGATTAAACCAAAACTACTACAGAAATGAAATGACATTATTAGTAAACAAAGTGTGCGATCACAAAATACACAAATGAACCAAAAACCTGATTCTGTGTTTTGCCTTGATTTATATGCAAACATTCACGAATTTCATCTGTTATTCAAAGTGGGCAAGATAATTTTTCTACAACATGTTGGACCAAAAAATGGTTATTGGAATGCATTTAAATGAATAAATTAGAGCTGAACAGAATAATTGAGTATGTTGGCTGTTCGGTCCACAATTCCCATACAACTTGGCCAAACAATGTCAGCTGCTGTCTCTAATCTCCCCCCCCCTCATTCACACACACACCATTGGTCAAATGCAGCCTCACTATCATTGCTTCTTTTTTTTTTTTTTTTAAGCCGCTTGTCATATTCCCTTTTGATTTTGGAGCTTTAAGTGGATTCTATAACCGCTTTTCATAGCGAGCTGCAAACTGACCACATCTCTTCACAATGAGCAAACATGTGTTTTCGGTTCTGGCCAATCTGGCGAACCCTCCATGTGTCTCTGACCAATAGGGGGCCTCTGCCTCATCCAATCAGTGGCCGTGGCCTTAAGTGGGATGAAAGGCCCCTGAAAGTCTTTTAATACTGTTGCTCTCATGGGCCACTGTCCTGCTTGGCTACTGTCCTGGAAGGCGCCTCGGGGATAGAGCCTCCCCCGGCAATGGAAAACCTTTCATCCAAACATTTTTGAATCCAGGGCCAAAAAAATGAACATTAACAGATACCACATTTCACAAAATAAGCAATGTTGCTGAATTAATAAAAATACACTGAAGACAGACTTCTGAAAGCCTTTGAAAGATCTTTGAGCCAAGTGAGGTCCACACACAGCCTCCCTACAGCTTAATGTCTGGTTGCTCATGTTGCATTATTAAGTACCAGTGTACTAGTTATTGTCAGTGAAGAACAACTGGGCAATATGTCAACATAACATTGATATGAGATGTAGTCCACATTTTTTATTATGATTTTTAGAATTTATTATGATTTTTCTTGGTTTTAATGGCAGAAGTTTAAGTAAAGATAATTGAGGTGAGTGACAGTTAAATGTATTCAATTTGATAGAACAAAAGAATTAATGTCTCTGCGTGCTTAGTAATCATATGGTCATTAGGTGTGCTGCTAAAACTCCTATTATCTATCATACTTATTTTTTTTCCAATATTATTATTATTCCCAAACGTCCCTACTCAACTCTTCCATACTTTATGCTAGAACAATAATTCAAATGTTATATACTACCTACCTTTAATGGAATGACTATACTTTTTAAGTATTTAAACTTTTAAACTCCTAAACTCCGACATACACACACTTGGGATTTTTCTGTGTTCTAGAAAACGACATAGACACAGAAATATTATACATCCAAATGTTGAGCTCCTTGCAGTGATTGCAGTAGTGATCTAAGCAATGGTGTTTATACTTTTTTACAAGAGATCACTTTAAATGTTCTCCACAAACCCACACATTCAATTTAAAAATCAGTTTAGAACATCTCAAAAAATTTCACATTTCTCTCACTAGACTATAAATACTCTTCCCAAACTTCCACACTCAACTTCTCCTTCATACTACAACAATAATTTAAACTTTACTTACTGCCTTACTATCCAAACTTCTATACAATAACTTGCTTCGAAGTTGAAATTATTTTTAACAAGCCAGATTGTTTTCAGCCATAGCTCATGTCGTTATGTACAGGGACATGAAATAAGTTCCTTACACTGTACAAAAAGTCAAATGTACACACAGATGTGCAAAAGACATGCATTCAGGTTTGTGCAAAATGAAATGTCAACCGTACATAAAACCATTATACTGTGGCTTATGAGGGTAACTGCATGGGGATGGTAAGGTAACACACAGTATCCTATGTAAACAACAATTGAAAGAACAAATATTCACACTACCTGCCTGTAGACCAATGCACTACAAACCAGTATACACACAGCTTGATTTCTGTCCCAAGGAAGCAAAAAGGTTAATATGCTTACAACATGAATACAATTTCTATGCATTTTTGCAACAGTACAACATGGTGAAGGTAGAATGCAAGATATAATTTCAGCATCCTGTCACGACGACTAACTGAGTTCCTTCTGTAGAACAGCTATATTGACCAGGGAGGCAAAGAGGATGCCATCAGATTTGCTACTGAAGCTGTGGAGAAAGCCACTGGGTGGCTTTGGATCAAGCAAAGAGATCCATGGGTGAATGCTGCTGGGACACAAGCTGGGAACTGATCAACCCCGGCTGGGTCGCCTAGGTGAGGGTGTCTGACGTTGAAAGACCCCAAAACACCCAATGACCCTAGGTTACATCACTGATGATGCGTCCCTGCGCATCTGTAGGATGCATCTTTCATCATGAAAAGTAACTAATATTGCTCAGTCAAAGAGGGAGAGGGTAGCTGCTGGTTGCACCTTTTTATACATTTTCGCCCACTGTTGTGGGAAGGACACCACCAGTCAAAAGGAATATTCTGCCAATTTATTTCTAGAAAACAGAAACTCAAGGTATTGAATGTACATGTAAACAGCCTAATCAGAATAACCAAAATATGGCCAGTACCCAGGCTATTGTTGTATATGTCATCTTTGTTACTTATAGTTATTTGTGCATGTAAACAAAGTACATTATATGCTCGACATTTGGAAAATTTTGGCACAAATGGTAACATGCGTGGTACTACATAAATATTTTTCTTTCCATGCACTGGGTACAAAACAGTTGATATTATCTACTGGTGTTCCAGCCTCTGGGGGTCGACAACAGACCGAAGACCATCTTTGTCAGAGAGCAGTGACTCAAATTTGGTGAACAGAACTCCATTCTGAAGTGTCGTGGTCATCACTACACCCTCCCAGTCAACACTTGGGTCTGGAGGGTTTGGTTAGTTTACCAAGTTTTTGGAAAGTTTATTCCTCTACCATGTGGATTTATGATGTCAAATTTGCCAAAGCTGATCAGTGTGGTTGTGCTGTCTGCAGAGGATGATCAATCTAGCCAGCTTCAAATGTTTTGAGGGATGCTTAGAGAGATGTTAGAAAGATGTAGTGAACACAGAGGAGGCGCAATGCGAAGTAACAGCTATCAAAGTCAAACAACAATGCCTGTTATATATCCTGCCAACGCTGCACTGGTATTTAGCGCCAGGAAATCCTCCAATGCTTTCACTGCCTTTCTGCTGTATATCTCCAGCTGTATTGCTATCCTGTGAATCTTCATGTTCAAACAGGCAAAGGCATTTTGTTCAGTGAACTCCTAATGTAGCACACACTGTCCATGTATTACTTGATAATGTAATTTCTTCAAACCATCATAGGGAAGAATGTTCTCTTCAAAGCTAGCTAAACTATATTAGCTAACATGATTAGCTAAAAACAAGCAGGCAGCCACTCACCTACTAACATGAGAATCAACTTGATTTTCCATCTGCTGTAGACTCATATTTCAATGTTTTGGAGTTATTCCAGTTAACGTTAAACTATTAATCAGGAGTTTATGTGATTTGATTCATTAAAGCCGCCTACCCACTACACAAGAATTCAGCCCCTATCGCCGCTCTCCCTGACTGAGTCGGCGGCCCTAGAATCGGCAGGTTTGTCGCCTAGTGGATAGGAGCCTTAATAATCTTATTTGAGTGTCTGGGCCGCAGGTGATCTACCCTTTGGCAGACTGCAGGGAAAAATGGCTAGAAAGGCTCGCCCCCCCCCTGGCTCCGTGTTTGGATAGTGAAATGATATTCCTGATTGGATAGTCAAATGATATGTTAATCTGAGCATCGCCTATTGTCTCTTCAGCTAGGCAATGCTTTACCTCAGTACAATTTTGCTTAGGGCACCCAGCCAGCAGCCGCCCTAAAAGGAGAGAAAACGGGATTAAAAAAAAAAAAAAAATGTTGTTGCAAAAACGGAAAAAACATAGCAAGGTTCAAATGGAATATGAGAATGATGCAAACTAAATCAATACAATTGTAAAAACAAACCAGAAGATAAAGAAACCTTGGCGACGGCTTGGAGCCTGAGGGGACAGCCGCTATTCTTTAGATAGTTCACACAAATAGCATCTGAACCTGGTTGCTACCCTACTCCTCTCTGCATTGTAGATGCAGAATACACATAATCTAGTCTTGAATACACAAAGATTCAACCAACTAACTTGGAAACTGGTTGAATCTGGTTATAACCTAAAGATTTGAGAGCATAAAAAAGCAATGTATTTAGTGTGTGTATATGACGTAGCCACAAAACCATCAAATGGCTGAATGGTTGTGGTCTTGCAAAATAAACATGGAATGTGAAAGGATAGACAGATGATGCCAAGCAATAGTCTTTAGTATAGGGCTTGTACATCGCAACATCACTTGGCAATGACTGCCTCCATTTTGGAAGTCATGTTATTTTGGTCATTGTTTAGTAATAACTCATGAAATGATTTGTCATTATCAAGTTCAAGTTTTATTTGTGCAAAATAGAGTACAATGTACTATAAAGTACAATGAAATGCTTTTTGCCCTATGCACCCTCTCAGCCCAAAAATAATTATAAAATTTACCATACCAACTTAGGAAATAAGTTAAGTTAAACAAAGAAACTCTACATACAATATACATCAATATACATCTCGCCTCAGACATTGTAAAAGGAAACAGTAACAATAGTAAACAATAGTAATAAATATTCAAACAGAAGTAAAAAGGAAGACAGAGACACCACACACTGATAGAGAACCTTAACAGCCAGCTAACATCAAGTCAAGTGCCACTACTCAACAGTCTAACCGCCTGAGGGTGGAAACTTCCCCTCAGACGAGAGGTTCAGGCCCCAATACACCTCAACCTCCTCCCTGACGGGAGGTGCTCAAAGAGATAGTGAGCCGGGTGGCTTGGGTCTCTCATGATTGAGAGAGCCTTCTTCTTGCAGCGGGTGGAGTATATGTCCTTAAGCTGTGGTAGTGGTGAGCTTGGATGATTATGATTTTGGATGCAGTCTTAACAGTTCTCATCAATAGCTTGTAGTCCTGTGCAGTGATGTTACCAAACCATACAAGTATACAGCCAGTTAAAATGCTTTCTATGGTGGATCGATAGAAGTTGAGAATGGTTACTGTAGACATACCAAACTTTTTTAAACATCTAAGGAAAAACAGTCTCTGTTGTGCTTTCTTTGTAACATGGGCAACATGTAAGGACCAGGTGAGTGAGTCAGCAATATGGATGCCCAAAAACTTAAAGCTGCTCCCAATCTCAACAGGGGAATTGTTAATATGAACTGGGGAGACATTGTTGTGTGTGAAACTGCCACAGCGTTTCTCATACAAGATGTGGCAAAACGTGGCAAAATCTTGACTCCTCTCAATATGGCGGAGTATTGTCAACAAAAAATCCCATGATGCATTCTGATGTATGAACCCTATATTGTAGGATCGTATAGTAAATGTTTATACCGCCCCAGAACCACCTACATCAGTTTCCATGTAAATATGTGAAGATTATCAAGCCCACTCGTTGACTTTTAAAGGCTGCATGAGTTAAGAAGTACAG
>JAOPJI010000092.1:3473321-3484970 GCA_027122695.1 Merluccius productus
GAGAGAGAGAGAGAGAGAGAGAGAGAGAGAGAGAGAGAGAGAGAGAGAGAGAGAGAGAGAGAGAGAGACAGACAGATGGAGAGAGAAAGGAGACAATAGGAATGATACATTACCAGTGCTTGGCAACAAGTAATTAACTAAATACAATGAAACTCAATTAAATGCAATACACAAAACTGTGGACCACAGAAAAAATGTAGGTCTTATCATTTCCGATTTTAATGTGCAGATTTGTTAGACTGCTTCTTCTGTTATATTGTAATATTCGTGACAAAAAATCTATGCAAATGATGGTCAAAATAAAGTTGTGTTTTTTTTATTTAAAAAAATATATAGTTTCAACAATGCAAAAGCACAAACAAGACAAGACACATAGATGTGTGCTGTTTGTATTAGCCTAGTTTGTCGCTACAATCTTTCCAAACTGCATCCCTCTGGTGTTTACCAAAGCTCTCTCTAAATCCTAATTTATGTATTAAGCAGATTGCCGAGGGTGGGGCTGAGGGGGGTTTAGGGCTTTTTAGATTGGACGTTTTAAACAGGTGGGCATCGCTTCAGAGACACGATTGAAGCCTTTTATAATCTTGGCAGCCGTTATTGTGGCGCTCGCAGAGAAAAAAAGCTGGAAAAAAAGGTTATCATCGGTTAAGAAGCCTATCATCCGCGCCCTGTGATTATATCCACGTGGCAGACTCAACAGACGGCGCAAGAAGCAAAAAGAGAACAAAAAAATGAAGAGAATAAATTATTGAGTGTCTGTTTGTGTGTGTGCGTGTGCAGATGGCAGACCATTGATCCAGCCAAGGGGGTTGTACCAGACAGCACGGTTAGCCCTGGGAGTTAGCTGCGAACCGGGTTCAGCGCCGCCGCCGCCACGTCAGTGCTCTGCGCTCCACAAGCTAACGCTCAACACCACTCCTCTTCGGGCTCCTGAGCAGAACGACGAGCTAGCTAGCTTATCAGGGCATCAGGGTCACATCCCCCTAGCTTTCTGGTGTTCTGGACATGCGGGCAGTCGAGCAGGAGCCACTCTCTGTATGCAGGTGAGGCCCTTATTAGGATTGGGGGGGGCGGGGGGGAGGGGTGGAGTCCTACTGCCCATTAGCCCTGTTAGCATGACAGCGCTCTCTCTCTCTCTCTCCCTCAGTGAAGGTGACAGAAAGTGACATTATGTAATGAAGAAGTAATTGGAGGAGTACACTGCTACACCCTGAACTGCGATCCACTGTCTTGCAGACGGCGCAAATAAATTGGCTGTCTTGAATGCCTCATTTATTATTAAAAAAATATAACAACCCGACCTCACTCCTGCCTCTGCCGATTTTGCTGAGATCCACAGATACCCTTTAGCCTTGAAGATAGCTGTGTGGGAGTCACTGGCCCCCAATGCCATCCACTTCTCCCCCCTCACTCACGCGCACACACCCACACACCCAGACACACAAAGAAAGCCTATACCTTTATTTGGGGGGGAGGGGGGGGATTGCTAGGCTGCGGATCTGTGGTGACAGGAGCTCCTAGCGTCAGCGAAGCTCTGTGTCACACCTGCTGCTGCTTCGTCGGCACAACCCCCCCCCACGAACACACACACATACACACACACACACACACACACACACACACAGCTAGTTACCACAACAAATATGCCATTTTCTGCGGGGAACCATCCTGGTCAGATGCCTGCGGGTGAAATTATCACACCGACCACACAGCGCGGTGGGCGTAGTTTGTGGTAACTGAGCCGAAAAGAGGTTGTTCATGTGCATCATGTGCGAGTAGGTGGTGAAGGGTGGCTAAATGACCACTCACAAAGTAAATGTGAGAGAGTGAGAGAGAGTGAGAGAACGGGTATGAAAGAAAAAGCTTAGGGGGGGGAATATCACCATGGAGACACAAAAGTAAACAGACGTTAGACGTCGATATGTCCCCTCTGGACATGCCAGCCCCCCCCCCCCATTACAAGCGATGAGCAGCACCCCTCCTGTCTTTAAAGTAGGCCCCGCAGCACCCCTCTCTCTCTCTGCATCGATCTGGAGGTGATGTCACCACCTCACGTTCCACCGTGCTTCAAGCCAGAGGACAGGGAAAAGTTTCCCGCCTCAGAATCCAATTTAACAGGTCGCTGATACGCTTCTATCGCACTTCCACGCGCTCAAGCAAACACGCCTTCCATCTAGAGAGATATATATATATATATTATATATATATAACATATATAATATATGGGATATGGGTAGCACAAGGGTGGTGGGGTATTGGGGCCAAAGGAGCCCAAGCTGGAAATGTCATCGCCAGTATAATGCGGGAGAAAAGGAGAAGAACAATAAGATGGCGGACGATACTTGCGGTCACCTTTTCCATTCGGCCGTGGGGATCCTTGTTTCATTGGGTCCAAGCAGCGCCAAGGGGATAAGCAATGATAGTGGACACATACAGGACACCCAGAAACGCTCAGACGTGTCGTCGTATCCTTACCTTTGCGGGCGATTCGGATGCAGTTGATTCTCGTCTCCTGTGCGTGAGAAAAAGAAAAAATAGGAAGGAAGAAGAATTAATTATTTTTGTGTGTGTGTGCGTGGGGGGGGGGGAAAGTAGAAAAGTAGGTCATTAGATGTCATACTTGTGAAATAACAGACCGTGGCAAAAAAGCTGTGGTGTATTGCCAAGTGTGCGTGCGTGTGTGTGGGTGTGTGTGTGTGCGTGTTTGTAAAAGTCAGCCTGCCCTTCAGTCGCTCAAGGAGGGGAGATTGTAATGATGTGGAGGATATAACCCCCCACTGTTAAGTGATGTACTGTGTTTGCTCATTGCCTCTAAAAGCATGGCCCCCTACTGCCCCCCCCACTGCTACAGTGAAGGGGAGCGTTATCAAATTAGGGTATTTCAAAATGTTATCTCACCCTCCGTGGGCTATTATGCTAATCCGAGCTGCGCGGCTTCAAGTCTTTCTTTGACCTAAAATGGTGTCAAGCTGCCACGCGTGGTTATTATAATATTTGGGGGATTGTAAATCGGCTTTGTGGCGGACCCCCATCTCCTCTGGCCTCCCTCCCACGCTCCACCCACCCCCTGCCCCCCGCCATCTCCAGGTGTGTGAAACCCCACGAGAAGATAATACATCATGCACAACACTGCTGGCCTGTAGTCAAGGTGACCATCAAGGGCACCAAACTATTTTTTTGTACTTTATGATAAATGTAGTAGGTAGATTTTTAATGATTGATACGATGAGACACAGAAAACAGAGAGAGACAGACTATTTGAGTTGATGTTGCTCTGCTCGTAAATTGTCCGCAATGGTCACGCGTCCTTAAAAAAGGGTTGAGGTCGATTTACAGCTCCAATTCAGCGGCATCGGCAGCACAAAACTATGAAGCCCAAATCATTACGAAACATAGCACAGATATGTGAACCGCAGAAGGACACAATAACACAGAATAACAATACATTCATATTATTCAGCATCTTCAGGGATAGCCTTCTGTAATATTCAGGAGTATGGACATGGGTGATCAAACCCCAAACCTTTCAGCTGTGTGTCGAACACCCACGTGGCCACTGCACTATCCTGCACCATCATCTATATATTATTCAGTTGTTTTGTGTTTTTGTTGTTGGGTCTGCAGTACGGCGGTCCCCAGTGTTGGGGGAGGAACAACAGCCCAGAGCTCCAGTGTGAGCTACATGTTGAAGCAGGTAATATGGCATTTGGTGGATGCTTTTATCCATAGCATTACAATAGCGTGAGTGCATACAATTTTTAGCATAGGTGGTCCCAGTAGGAACCGAACCCCTAACCTTGGCAACGTTAATGCCACGTGCTACCAGTTGAACTAGTCACGATCACAGCTAGGGCTTTATGCATGATTCACAGGTAGTGTGAGTCATGTGAGTGCTATAGCAACCTGCAGAAGTATCAACGCATAACATAATATCATTTTTACAAAAAGCAGTAAAAGGCACAACTTAATAATCCCTGTGGAGCACAGTATTCAATGTTTCATCACTTTTGCATAACATTTGTTAATTTGTCATTATGTTTTTTATTACTTTTTTACATTGTACTCACTGTAATATCGTGTTACTCTGGTATGTCGTAACTTATGCCCTCTTCGGGCAGGAATCCAATCCATTTGGCCTACTGAACTATTGATTTAACCAGAGATCATGGCCAAGGACCAGCTCAAGAGATCACAAGAGATGGAGTGGATTCCAAGCAGCGAACCACAAGCCTTAGATGTGGTAGATGATTGTGATTGGACATGGTCGTGTTTTTATTAAAATCTAAAAACATTTTTTTAGCATTTGTAACGTTGGAAACGACACAATACATATTATGTGGCTAGTCATTGTCGTTGACTGGATTCAATTCTTAAGCATATCCAGTATCTTGCTCACAAAGCCATTGTTTTTCACTAAAGGGGATGAAAAGCCACCCGATTTTGCATATAATTGTGGCATATTTTCCAATTGTCAGTATTGAAAGTAGTATCTGCGCATTGAATTACATATTCACATTCTGCAATGACTATGGTACAAGCGAAGAAAATACATCACTGTGAAATATGTTGTCAATCGTCAAGCTCCCTTACTGGAAAACTTGACCAAGGAACAACCTTGGCAGGACAACCCTGGTTGCAGTGCATGCAGGACACTTGCATGCACTTTTCTTCCAGGGCATAGTGGGTACCGTGGTCCTACAGACCCCATGAATGCGGAGGAGTTAAAGCTCGGAAGGACGTGTCCGTCCAACTGGTTCTTTACATTGCAGTTTTCATGTAATTTTCACAAATGCTATTGACACAGTTTGTAATCCTCAGTTTAGTTAGTTAAACTTTCATTCAGTTCATTTGTCGTATGGTACTGTATGTGTGTGGTATCATGGTAACAGAGATGCCATGATTTCTGTCTCCACATCGCACACACTCCTGAACCAGGGTCAAGCCCAAGTTTCGCTTCATATTTGTAGCTCAACCAAAACAATAAATCCTATGATTCAAGAACCTCAACAACAAGAATCATATTGTAGAGCGCAAATGTAGCACGGCCGTATTTTCGTCACTCGCTTTGGATAGGACTAGAGTCTCTTTTGGATGGGAAAAACATTATTTCCTGTCTGTGCCGACACAGCTGTGTGCTTTGGGCTTTACACATTTATACCCTGCCTATGCACATCAGAAACAACACGATTTGATAGTAAATCAGTTAAACAGAAAGCTTTGGCCAGCAATTTATGAGCAAAAGCCCTAAAAGCCAATAATAACCATTTCACTTGTTGTTGTTGAATAAATAGATAGGGGTGGAGGGCAGGCTGGCTGGTGTGCAGCTGGGGCGGGGGAGAGCTGGAAGAGGTGTGAAGTTGGGCAAGTATGAAATAAAAAACAAATAAAGTGGTTAGGGGATGAAATTGCGAGATGAAGGGGAACCCTTGTGGCATCTCTCCATTTCTCCTTTTCTGTGTGTAAAAAACAAAAAACTGATGCAACATCACGTCAAACACAGGCACTGCGGATGCCCTGCCTGCCATGCATAAAACATTGTGGAGAAGCAATGTTGCGCTGTAACCATATGGCTGGGGTTCGATAACACCCCCTCGTCATGGTTCCAGCCCTGGTTTTTTGGAGCAAATCTCAGTTGCCTCCAATTAAAATACATAGTCTCCAGCTAGCTACATTTCAAATACATAGAAACTTGTTCACCCCTTTTTTGTTCCACGAGGTCTGCATTTATCTAAATTGACTGCCAGGGTTGCTAATGTGCAAAACTACTTATGTCCTAAAACAGTTTTTCTGGCGGATTTTTACTTTAGTTTTGCTCAGGATAAAAACAAAGTAAGCCAGGCTGAAATAAAAGAAAATCCACGTGGATCGCGGGGGAAATACCCACCAAAAGCCCACTGCTAACCAAGTCGATAAAAACAGCAAACTACAATGTTCACAATTCTCACCCCGCGGAAGTTGCTGGAGGCCTGAAAGTAGATGAGGTAGTTCTTGGAGGGGTCCAGGGGGCTGTTCCAGTAGCCGTTGTAGGTGTGGTTGTCTCCCACGGTGAAGGGCGTGGCCTCGGGCAGACTGCTGGGGGCCAGCTCAGCGGTGTGGTAGTAGGGGGCGCCCCGGGCCTGGGCCTCGCTGTGGGAGTTGGCCGCCGGGAAGCAGTCTGTTGCCCCGCTGAGCTCCCTTCTCTTCCTCTTCCTCCTGCGCCGCCGCGCCTGCCGCGACCCGTCCTCCTCCACCACCACCACCTGATAGGCACTGGAAGAAGGTGGTGTGGGTGGGGGGGGTGTAAGTGTTTCTCCTATTTACAGAGCCAAGGTATTACAATATCTAGTAGTTTGAAAAAACTACATAGTTTGACAAAATTCCACTCCTATAAATGGCAGTGGAGTCTAATAATAGTCAATAAAACTCAATAATAGTTCTCAATAACACAGTATATGCACTGATTTCAATACTAGTAGCTAGCAGCACTGGCAGCTAGTAGCTAGCAGTACTAGCATACCCACCCTCATGATCATTCAAGGACATAGCAAATGTAGAAGCTTGCATATAGTGGCATCAGAAATACTGGGAAATCCTAACACACACACGTACATCGAAGGCAAACTTTTATTGTTCGCAAATGTGTTTTACCAATGAGCATACATACTGTGTGCATGTGTGTGTGGAGGGGGGTACCTGACGGGGGCTCCTCTCCCCAGAGCGGGGCGCAGCAGCACTGTGATGGTGCCCTCTGTCTCGGCCAGTGGCGACGGGACGTTATCATAGTCAAACACAGGAGCTATGGGGGGAAAGAGAGAGAAAGAGAGAGAGAGAGAAACAGAGACAGAGAAAGAGAAACAGCGAGAGAGAGAGACACACACACAAAGAGAGACACAGACACAGAGAGAGCGAGAGATGAGGAAGACGTAGCTCACACTGTCAAAACATTTGATGAATGAGGGTCCTCTGAGCATCTGTGCTTTAACCACTCTACTATCACTCTTTACATACATACCAAAGCAATAACCATTCAACCATGAAATACCAAGCACACCCAGGTGTTAGCCTGCACCGCCGCAGATAGCAGAAGGTCTGCTGAGGACTGGCACTGCGTGCCAACCTGGGAGCCAACGAGGGGCTCCTGTAACTGGGGCAGAACTCGGAGGTACGGCACCACTTAGCAGAGCTCCCGAAACACTCTGGGGGTGGGGGGGGGGGTCGAGTGGTGTTGTCTCAGCTCGACTACAGTAAGTGAATTAGCCCAAGTTTGTAGCGGGCCACAGATTACACTTTAAACAAAGGGCGTGAGAGCGTAAAACAAGGCTGAGCAAAGCTTCAGTCATGCAAAAAAACCACAGCAGCCAGCAGCACGTCTCCTGCTAACCCGCTCTTTATACCAGTTGGATTATTCACAGTAATTGGCCGAAGTACATATTTTTTTCATATTTTCTACTGGTACTGAGGTCAGGGTGGCCATGTAGAGCATAGATAACAATGATCCAGGATTTGCGCAACGCAAAACAGAAAAGGATTTTCAAGAGTACACCAGCTGATTGAAAAAGGCAGTCAAGTGCAGATGGGTAGAGCCCCTGGGGGAGAGCGTGGCTGCTGATTACTAAGATGGCTACATGCCATCCCAGAGCGCTGGAGGTGTGTTACATGATGACGTGAGGCAGGAAAGGTCAAGCACATATGTAAATCTGAACAGGAGAAGAAGAAAAAAGGGTCGGGTATGCGCCAGAATACCTCTGCAGTATGATTACATTGACTGCACTTATGTATGCAAAATGCATGTAAAGCACAGTTATCATTCATACAAAGGTTTCATGGAGACACAGTTCAGCTGGGTTTCCTACTAAAAGAAATAACGATTCAATGTATACAATATACAATTTGATTCCTGGAATGCATTATGTTTTAAAAATGTATGCGTTTAAAGGTTGTTCAATCTAGTGAAGGATTGGCAGACCAGCTGTATTACTACTAGCTACTATGCTTTCCCACAACTTTTACATATGGGACTGAACTGGTTTTATAATCCACTGTTTGCTAGTCTTCCGTACAACAAAGCAATTTGCTGACAAAGTGCTTTTATATGGCTCTACAAGGTGTGGTCATAAAATAAGGAGTGTGTGTGTGCGTGTGCGTGTGTGTGTGTGTGGGGAGTAGAGGGGGTGTCATTAAACGTGGACAAACTATTTCTCACACCAAACCCCCTGCGGGTGGTCCAGCAGTCTGAAAGAGACGGTGATTCTCTTCCAACTATAATGTCTTTCAACCTGCAGGACTTACTGTTTATCAAGGCAGTCGCTTTAATACTCAATACACACACACACACACACACACACACCCAACCAAACACCCCCACACACACACACACACACACACATTCAGTCACACACATACAGCCAGTCATACCCACATACACACACACACACCCACAAACACACACACACCTCGCGCCCATCCCCCTTCTACACATCCCTGGGTGGGCTTCAGCTCCCCTCACCAGATATGTTGGTGGTGATCTCGGTGAGGGCCGTCTGTCCGAAGCCCTTGGCGGTGCGGGCGCGCACCGACACCAGGTAGGTTGTGCCCGGGTGCAGGCCAGAGAACATGTGGTAGGTCTCGTTGCGCAGCTTGGCCACGGTGCGACGGGGGCCCGGCACGTTGATGCCCGGGTCCGACGACTCGATGCTCTGGTAGCTGATCTGTTAACAAAGGACAAAGAGATTGTATTAAAATATTCTAATGATCACTTCATAGCTGTGCAGTTATCGAAAGTTAATTAACACCCCTCCAGCCAATCAGAATCGAGTATTCACCTGGGCCATGGTAAAATAAATTGATACAAAATGTTCACGTGAAATAATACACGTGGGGCTATGTCCAAGAAGAGTGCAAAGCACACATCCCGTTTTTTTGGCACTGAGCCAGCTGATTAGCCCTCGTTTGCTTGTCCCTCTTGGGTTGTGCTCGTTAGCGAATGCAGATTGTTGCTTTTTCCCTCAACTCTTTGGAATTTGAATTTTTCTTAATAAAACACAGAGAAGCACCGCAAGACAAAACGAAGTGAACCAATCGCTGACCTCACAGTTCCTCTTAGTGAAGTGTGGGTTGGGTGCATGTGGCGGTGATGACTTTGAACCCGTCTGTCAGGCATGGGGGGGCCCCATGCCTGACAGACGGGTGAAGTGGGCACGGATGAGGAGAGTGTATGGAGGTGAGCACAGCTGAAGGGCTAGTCTGGTTGTGCAATCCACTATGGAACTACAGCCCCGTTAGACGAGAGCGGGAGCTTTTTCTGCTCTGTTTCTTCAGGTAATCCTTCCCCGCCTGTGGTGAGTGTGGAATAAAACAACCTCTCTTATATCACCCATGGGGGGCGACGGGTGCATCTCTCTTTTGCCTGGGAGCAACGCAAGCAGACCGCTTGGACTGCTGTCTCAGGAGCTCCAAAAAATAAAATGAAATAAAGCTCAGGATCTCACATTATGGAGGTCCAGGGAGCATCAATAATTAATTAGAAACATTTAAACCTGGTCCCCCTCTCTCTCCCCCTAACTCCACCCCCAACACCAGCAGCTCTTAGCTCCTAGCGAATGCCTCCCATAGGAAGAGGAGTCATTACAATAGCCCTCCCCTCTCTATGTAATTACAGTCTGAGGCTACAGGATGAAAACATAAATCTCGAATTCTAAAAGTAGCTACCACCAATTTATCAAGTATTATCAGCAGCTCTTCTAAGAAATAACTCCACCACCAAAAGCTGCTACAACAGAGCAACACAATGGCCCAGAAATGTGGGAGAAATGTGTCACTCCTCGTCGAGATGAGTCATTTTACAGAAGGAGAGAGACAGAGGACATTAAATAAGGTGACACTGGGAAGAGACGGCGAGCATTCTGAAGAACTACCACTATTCAACACCTGGGGAACATTAGTCTTATGGAGCCAGCTGCTCCTAGCATCATTTGTTCAAGCTAGCAAGAAACAAGGGGAAGATAAAATACAAAAAGAAAACGCTAACGAAACACAGCTAGTTCCTCCCAATGACAAAGGCACGGCAAAGATGTACTACGACTTTATTATTTAGTGAAGGGCCCCCTGGAAAATCATAGACCAGCTCAACAATATAACATAAATACATTAAAATAATAATACATAACAAATACATACATATTAATACGAGATGAGATTTTTTACTGTAGGCCTATGTAATAAATCTGGTGTAAAGTGTATTGTGGAGGGTGTGTGTTGTTGATGGCTGGTTTACAGCCTCACCTGGCCTGAGTCAGACTGATTGGACTCTGGCTGGGTGGGGCTGCACACCTGGGGTGCATGAGCAATCATGGCACCCCAGGATAAACCAGCCATCAACACACACACTCGGGGAGGAGCCACAGTCATGACCAGTATACCATCAGCGCGGCGAATACCACCAGCCTGTAAAACTCCAATAAACATCTCTGTACAACATCTACCCGTGTCCTGTGTTGGAGGAGCCCAAGGAAAGCCACTTCGGTGGCGTGTGGAGGAGCAACCCTGCCACAATCACCTTTTCACCTTAACATTGACATATTACATTTACACCTTTGTCCAAACCACTTCCTAGTGATGCTGAGATGCAGTACATGTGATGTATGTCAAATAAAGACAAGTATGTCAAGAAAATCCCTTCACTTTTTAATTACTTTACACCAGAAATGAATCCCCTTATCTCCTAATGTCCCTTATTTCCTTATCTCATGTCCTTGTTGTAACAGAGTTGTTTTTGTGAGTGTGTCCCCAGGTTGGAGCGGGCTAATGTAACACAATAACATCCCAGCGCTCACCATTGGGGCCTTTTCTCTTTGAAACGTTACCAGCAGGCAGGCTGTGTTTACTGGCACCCCGAGGTTTCAGTCACCACCACCAACATTTGAGAGCTTCTCCAATATAATATCTCCAATATCTGATCTTTGTCGAAGCCCCATCCTCCAACTCCACCCCATCACCACCACCAGCGCCACCATCACTTCGGTCTCTCTGCCTGGGGGGGGGGGGTTGATGGTGGATTGGTGCAATCAAAGGAGAAGTCAAGAGCAGCTGACAGAAAGTGTGATGGAGAGAATCAGTCAGAGGAGGAGGAGGAGGAGGAAAGGAAGAAAGGAAGAAATGTGAAGTGAGCTTTTCTGTCTCCCAGTAACCAGCAGCTAACTCAGAAGGTCTGCAGGACTTCATCCACTCTGAGGGTTGCGACTTCACATTAAAAGCGGTCTCTTCCCCAATAGCCTTCAGGGCCTCCTCCTCGTCTGCTCCTCCTCCTCTGCTCCTCCTCGCCTGCAACGCCAGGTTCATCTGCAGTGTGCATGTGTTTATCTCTCTACACCATTACCCTCCTGCTGCCGCCGGCGTCTCAGATGGCGCCGGAGTCGTCACCACGCCAGGAGACGTGGGGGGGGGGGGAGACATGGGGGTGGCAGCTTGCGTCCCCTCAGTCCTGCTAAGTGATTTGTAGTCTATGAAGGAAATCCCCAACAGGGATCCGGTCCGTAATGAAGCCGTCGCGTCGCCCATCACTTCACATCTCGGGGGCCGTTTGGGTCTGACCTGATTTAGGGCGCACTCACACTAGTGCCGTTTGCCTGTTCCGTGCTGGAGGAAGATTCAGCACGATTCCCCCCTCCCCAT
>JAOPJI010000092.1:3498192-3512706 GCA_027122695.1 Merluccius productus
GATATTTTCACATGAGATCATCATCCCCTGCAGCCATTGAACACAAACTGAGAACTTTTTTTTAAATTCTGCGCTTAAAATATTACAATGTAGGATGGTTACATAATCTTTTCATGACTGAGTTATTCTGTGTGTGTGTGTGTGATTAAGACACATAACAGATGAGCCACACTGTACAGTGTATGCACGCCTTTGTGTGTGTGTGTGTGTGTGTGTGTGTGTGTGTGTGTGTGTGCGTGCGTGTGTGTCTGTGTGTGATGTGTCCCAGCAGCTGCAAGCTATAATCTCTGGCATCACTTTCTTATGCCCCCCCCCCCCTCCACATCTCTCAACATTTTTAAGACTCTGCCCTTCGTGGCAGACAGTAAAGGTGAGAGCTGGCGGTGCTGGACGTGTTAAGTGGGTCGATTTTATGTTTTTTTCGGGGGGGCCTGGCATAACGATGACGATATCCCAAAGTGACTGCAGTGTACTGTGACATCGAGAAGAAGCTGTGAGCATTGTAGTCACCTTATCAAGATGATGAATGGTTTGGCAACATTATTAGACATAAACCTGCTTTATGAAAGGTACAAGTCAATAATTTAGAGATTATATATCAAATGCCTTTGGGCTAAATTCTATCTCTGGGTTTTTTTTTGGTACCAAAGTCGATAATTTGATGCCATGTGTGACAGTGGAATTGAAAGCCTGCCAAGACAATGCATGGGTGAGTTCACCACTCCAGGTACCGAATAATCAATGTAGGATGAAGTACATTTTTTGGCAGAGTTACATTTGCATGAATAATTTTGCACATTATAATTAATGAAAGTTATGAATTTGAAAGTGGACCGGCTGGATGTTGACGTATACGTCTCATATATATCAGGCCATTTCTGCCAAGGTATAGGCCAAATTAGCTTAGAGAGGAAAAATATCCTGAGGTAAATTGAGCCGTGGGTGGATGTGTTTTTATTCCAGAAGCACTTTGTTTAAACTGCATTAGAGTAAGAGTGAAGGCTGCAGTAGGTGCAGTCATATTCTATTATAGAGTAATATTTACACTGCACATCCACCTCATATTTTATCAGGATGAGACACAAAACAGCATACGCCTCAAAGTTGGCGAATGAATGGAGTGCTAATAATGACGCTTAAGTGATTATATGGGTATAATTTGGCACACCCGACTTGCTCCACCTTCAATTCCACTGATCTCAAAGCATGCCACAAGTGACATTACTTTACGTTCGATTTAGGCCTTTTGCTTGCTAAGCACTGATTTCCTGCAGATAAGTCTTAGTTAGATTGACAAAAAACAGATTTCATTATCGAATGGTATTTTGCAGCAGGATGTGTAAAGGCTGTTTAAAAAGTGCAAAGATCGGAATTTCAAACTGTACTTTTTTTTAATACTGAACCATTGCATGATTTCCAAAGACAAAATGATATCATACAATGTCATAGTTATATCAACATTTGTTTTTGACATTTATAAGTTATTACTGCTTGGGAATTCCGCTACTTGCATTTTTCCCTAGATCCATAGATACTGACTTGTCCCTAATGCCAGGGTAACAACCCTTGCACCCATCACAGCGGTTACTCTTAAGGTTTAAACCTCTAAAAAGGTTTTTAATGCTGACAAAATGGTGTTTGGTTTCACGGTCTTTGCTTTCTTTTTTCTGCCCCCCTGCCCATTTTCTCTTCCTTGCGTCCCTCTAGTAAATGGAGCAAAATGCAACTTTGCTGCCACTTAAATATCCTGCCCACAATCAATAAACCCTATTACACATCTATAATCAGACAGACAGACAGGCAAGGCAGACAGACATACAGACAGACAGGGGGTAAGATCTGATGCAGGTACAATTGACTGATCACAACCTATAAACCCTAGTACATCTATAGTCAGATGCAGATGGACAGGTTAGAGTGATGCCCTGCTGCCTGTTGGGAAATCTACCAGGTTTTTCCTTAATTAATTGCTTGTCTCTTTGCTCTACGTGTGTGTGTGTGTGTGTGTGTGTGTGTGTGTGTCTGTATGGGTGGGTCATGTGTGCGCAGAATTCATATAATCCACATGCATGTTCTCCACACGCATGGTATTACCTTACCTTTAAAAGGGACACCGGAATCTGGTCTCGGTATGCATTCATAACACGTTAGCTAGCGTGTTATGTGGACTGGTTCTTTTGTGTTTGATGTTCTGGTTTGTCAGATATTCCTCAGATATTTTATTGTTGATGATTGGTGGAGCACGTGACACAGGAAACATTTTCTTGTGAATGGACAACAAAGTCTTTATCTTATCTTAACTTAAATGGTCCAGATGAATTTACTACCCAAGTTTGTGTCTGTAGTTTTCCTGTTTCTTTGTGTCTTGGTGCACTGGGGGGCTGGGGGGGGGTATAGTGGCTCTTAATAAAAGAGCTTATTTAATTGTGACAGTGGGGGCGCAGGCATTGCCATCTGCAATCGAGCCGCGGCGGGACTTGTGAGGGGTGTGGTGTGGTGACGGCGCCATAGCAACCGCGCTGCTACTACCCAGCAACCCGGCGATCCCGAATTACCGTCCAAATGCGTAGCGCTCCACCGAGACTGGGGTGATACGGACCTGAAGATTTGCAATCACGTCAAGTGAAGTCAAATTTATTTATGACGCCGTTGATCACAATTACAATCTCAGCAGGCTTCACTAGCCCACATTCCAATGGAATACGACAACCTCTTTCTATGTATTTACTGGAGCTATTATAAACGCATAAACAACCTCATCATATTATAAAAACTGTCCCACATTTTTAGTTCAAAGCATTTCATGCCGGAGGGTGTGATAGTTTTTCTAACCACACATTTCAGACAATTTTCTCTCTCTCTCTCGCTCTCTCTCTCCCCCCCCGCCCCGATCTCGGGGGCAGGGATAACCACGCTAGGACAGAGAAGGGTTTGATCGAGGAGAAAATCATCCCTTAGTGTGACATAAAAGCCATAAAAGTCTTTACGATGGGACGCTGGGCCGTTCGCATGGAACAGGACAGCAAAGCAAAAAGCGCTAGGAGGGCTAAAAGAAAAAAAAGAAAAAAAGTGAGACAAATCACGGAGCTTATAATGCGCCGTCATCTCAAGCCACACAGCCAGCCTCTCTGGCCTCTCTGGTGTGGCGGTCGAGAACAAAACACTCGTAATCTCTCAGCTCAAAGAGGCTCAGGATTCATCAACAGTCACCTGTCTCTTATGCTCTTCCTTGCTTCACATTAGCTTGAAACATAAATAAAGGAGAATGCCCCATGCCTGAGTGCGTAGCCATTACCACGGGAAAAAAATTTAAGAAATAAAACGGAAAAGGTCAGCCATTCTTCCAGGACAAAATAGACACCCCCCCCCAGACACACACACACTCCTGCTGTGCTACTTTGGCAGTAGGACAGGTGATGTCGGCTGGCCGTGTGTTCGCTTCGGTTGCTCCCTGTCATCGGAGGAGGCTTGAAGAAGGGGGGAGGGTGTAGAGGGATTTCATCTCACCCTTGATCGCCACCTCACCCCCACCCACCTCCCCTTGGGAAACCACTGAAGTCTCTCTCTCTCTCTCTCTCTCTCTCTCTCTCTCGCTCTCTCTCTCTCTCTCGTGGTTAGGAGTGCTATCCCACCTGGACCTGTGTGTACGACCACCTCCACTCGTCCAGCCAAGCTCTGTAAAGGTCAGTGAGGATGGAGAGGGGTGGTGCTATAAGACACTTACAGCAGGGGTAATTCAGCAGCATGATGTCGTCCAAGGCAATGTAACCCTGTCGCTCCTCGGAGACCGTCGCCTCGAAGACCACCTGAGACGAAGAGAGGGGGGAAGAAAAAAAAAAAAGATATAACATTAGGTACAAATTTTGAATTACGTTCATCACGGGAAACCTTGTTTGGTGGCGTGGCGCGCGATAACGAGGAGGCTAAAAAGGTACAAGAAAGTCAGAAAACCCCCGCACCCACACAGTGATCGCTGTGAACTTTTCACCAAAGGTTGCGGTCAATCGAGAGTCTGGATTTCGTCGTATTTTTTTCCATCGTTTATTTCCAGAGATCCTTTGACCTTTGAGAGAGAGCCACAGAGAGAGACAGACAGACAGACAGACAGACAGACAGACAGACAGACAGACAGAGAGAGATTGCTCTTTCTCTTGATATTTTAGAGAAAGAGAGAGAGAGACAGACAGAGAGAGAGAGAGAAAGCAAGACAGAGAGAGACAACTCATTCTCTTGATATTTTAGAGAAGGAGAGATACAGTGAGAGAGACAGCAAGAGAGACCAGAGACCGAGAGAGAGAGGGAGAGAGACTACTCTTTCTCTTGATATTTTAGAGAAAGCGAGAGCGAGAGAGACCAGAGACAAGAGAACCAGAAAGAGCGAGCGAGAGACCAGCGCGGATCTATTTCCAGGGGAACAAAGCAAAGTTTAAACTCAACTGTGGATAGCTTTTGTTATTCTAGGGATTCTTTTTATTTCTGATTGGCAACGCCTATAGCTCAAACCCTGATCAAAAGTTTTCAAATTTGTCAACGACATGTCTTCCCGGTAAGCAGCTCTCCAAAAAGTTTGGTACCACTTTGCCCATAGGATGGATGAAAATGTCTGAAACTTGGTCACTACTTGACATGCTGAACATTTCTGCCTCTTGGAGCCATATAATCCGTCTGGATAGACTTTTCTGTACAGTGAACGCTCTGGGAAAACTTCAAAAGCCTTCTTCTAAATAACCACCGGTCCAAATGACACCCAATTTGGACTTATGCAGCCTGCTTCCGCTACTTGAGAATGTGCCAAGTTTGGTGTCGATAGCTCAATTAATGACGTCACAGTGTCAATTTCAAGTGCTAAGGCACCACCTCGCCCGCATTGGGCGCAAAACACACATAAACGCCATTTACTGTCAAACCAATGACTCGGATTCACTCCAAATTGATCGGGACTTCTCATTGCCCCGAGTGACGTGCCCCCACAAATCATGGGAAAAGTGGGTGGGTGCTGTGAATACCTTTTGAGGCTGCGAGCAGCTTTAATCTTTTCTTCCTTCCTTATTAATGAACATTTTCATCATGTCCCCCTGCTCTGCATGATACTAGCAGGACTTCCTAATTAGAGGCTAAATATAGCCTAAGTCATGCAACGCGCAGGGCTGTCAGACACTCCCCAAAGAGGCATCAGGTGGGCTCGGTGAGAGCAGGAAAGTCGATATAATAATTAAAGTTCCACAAAATGTCCCCTTTTCCTTCGGCTTTTTACCTGTCTAAAAAAATACACATGGCAGCTGCAGAAAAACAAAGAAAAGAGGTTTTACAGTTTTTAACTGCAAAAGATAAACGTAACGGCCGTCGCTGAACTACAATGATTTGTGTGTGTGCATGTGTGTGTGAAAGCGGTCTGGCCCAGTCTCACCCACCGCCGCTGTGAAGCTGTCAGGATAAAAAGAGAACGTGGCGTTGGTGTTGACAATGCATCAGGCTTTAAGTGCCCCGGGCCGGTCGATAGCACAGGGCCCTGGCAGATGGATACAGACCGTGGCTTTCACCGCACTAATTGATTTTTATTTTTCACTCTTGTGCGGGGGTACCATTAAAGAGAGAGAGAGAGAGAGAGAGAGAGAGAGAGAGAGAGAGAGAGAGAGAGAGAGAGAGAGAGAAAAAGAGAGAGAGCATGAGAGATATTGGGCATGTAGTTTCTATACTCTTATTGTGTATATAGACATATTTCTTGTAGTTTTGTTGTTTTCAATGTGTACTTGCTGCTGTGGCACCCACATTTCCTGTCTGGGATCCATAAAGTACTATCTTGTCTTATCTTATCTTCAAGAGGATTTTGTATTAAAGTAAACATGTTCATTCATAAATTACATTAGTAAAAATGTGTTGTACTTATATTTCAGTTATTATAATATGGGTCAATTCATACATTTGAATATATGTTGAATATGTATTGAATTAATCTAAGTGATTCATTATAAACATGTATTAAACATGTATAATTGGCCAATCACGTAATAAACTTAATATCATGATATAGAGCGACATTATTTATTAGCTGGTTATTATCTGAATAAGTTAATGACATGTCTACAAGGTGTCCTTACACTTCATACCATTCTACCTTGTTAAATACATGTTAATACATAAATGAGTGAATCTAGATCTTACAAAATATATGGGTTACTATTGTAAAATGGCAGTTGTGTTTCATATCTTATCTTATCTCTCTCTTATCTTATCTTAAACCATACCCACCTGACATTACATGCTGTACTCTATATGCAACTGTCACAAAATGCACCTGAACCTGCGTCAGTGAAGAAACGCTGAGAGAGGTTGCCAAACCCCTTCCAATATTACCCTTACTTTTGTCACATAGCTGTAACGAAGGTGATCTGCTATCTGCTTCCATGGAAACACTGAGAAACCACGAGACGCCCCTCCCCCCACCTCAACAATGTATTTACCCAAATGAAAAGTAAAACACGGCTGTGATTGGTGCACAGCCGCTAAGCCCTCGCGGCTTCGCCTCACACTAATTAAGTTTGTTTACAAGGTATATTAAGTGAAGGATGCATGTAGGCGTAAGTGACCTTCACAAAGTATTGAGAAGAAGAGCATTTTTTCGCTCACTATCATGCGAGGCGTGATCGTTGCTGTGGAATGAGATGATTTGAGCGAGCTAGTGGGAGTACCGAGATCTATTTAAGTGCATATACCCCCGCCATCACAGCCTACGAGGCTTAATGAATCTGTCAATGTGACGCTTCTTTTTGAGTGGGTGTCACACTGAAGTCTGTGTGATGAAATTAAACATCACGCAACACGGCAAAACTTTCCTTACCGTCTTTGCCATTTCTTTTTTCTCGTGGTCGAGAAATTACATGAAGCGATGAGAAATTGAACAAATGAAGTCGCTTTAAGAAGAACCGCTGCATATGAAGAGGTTCAAGGCGACCCATGCGAGAGGCACTAGGACACAAAAGTTTGTCTGAAAGTGTTTTTTGGGGCATACTGTAATAGATAGTGTAGTAATAATAAAAGAGTGGATTTCAGTTTTAGTTTTTAGTTAATCGCGCTTTTAAGGGTGCAGAAAAATATAGCACCCTATAGTAGCCTATAGTAGAGAACAACAAAAATGTTGCTAGAATTATGGTGAGGGTAAGAAGAAACTACAATCGAGTGGCTCAAATAGAAACATTTTATTCAACAAAAAAGTACCTTAAACATTTTTTGTATTACTTACACGCTTTAGATATCCCTATTTCTTTTGTATTCACCTCTTGATTGAACAGAATAAATTGCCCTAAAGGAGTCACAGTTCTCAATAACAGCACCTGCATCCTTAATGTGTCCCAAGGCCTTGTGGTGTAGTGTAGTGTGTGAGCATGCCGCCTTCCTCACTCATCTTCATTTGGGTCACTTAGCAAGGCACTTAGTCACCTCGCCCCTCCACATCATCTCTGCATTAGACAAGACTACATCCATGAGGGAGCGCTGGTTTTATTTTTGGACCAGCTGTTGGAGATAATAATGATGAAGATGATGAAGAAAAGGATGGTGACGATGAAGATGAAGATGATGATGATGATGATGATGATGATGATGATGATGATGATGATGATGATGATGATGATGATGCGTGTGTGTTGGTCAGGGGTCTTATCCAAAGTTCTAATGTAGTTTTTTAATGTAACAAAAACACAATGTGTATGCATACATGTGGAGAAGTTTAAGCCCAGTGAGCAAAAGGCATGTCTAACACGAATATCATTCAAGCTTTGTGCAAAAAAGAGAAGAAAAAAAAGGGCGATGGCTGAAATGATTGTGCCAGACAAGACTGGATGGATACTTGACTTATATAGAAGAAGACATTTCGGTGTGTGTTTTACCCATTTCATTCAACCAACTGGAACATATTGGACTGATAAAATGCTTCACAACTCATACATGTATAACTGCTTGCCCATGCAAATGGTTGCCAAGCATCAATGGTTATTTATTCAACCAATGCATTTCTGCTCATCGCTAAGCTTTTTCTGAAGCAAGCGTGAGCTATCATTTCCATGACAGATCCACTCATAGTATTGCCTCCACTAAAGCTGACAACAGCAATTGTCTGAAATTAAAAACTAAATCACTGGCATTACATTCTTCTTGTAAATAAGCTCTTCAGGGGTCAGCTGTTCTATGAGGGTTAGGGTTAGGGCTAACCCTGTATTTTTGTACTTCACTGTAAAATCCAACCAAATCAAATGTCACACTACAATGACTCAAATCATCCACATTAAACATTATTTGACTTGCACTTCTCAAACCTAGCCTTTTTCACACCAAAAGAGCATAGCTTAGAGCTCATAGTTTGCGCAAGGCAAGAGCAATTACAACCATACCGACGGAGAGTGGGCAGGCCTCTGTCTCTTTCTCCTGTGTCGATAATCAGGGGGTCACATACTTACTCATCCACGTAATGAGGAGTGGGTGAGTGGGGGGGCAGGGGTAGCACTAACGCAAGCCTCCACCTGTGCCGCCTGCCTATCTAACTGAGACTCATTGATTTGATATACTGTGGTCACAGCTTGATTGACTGATTGTTATCCTCATCTTTTCCGGCCGATTCACTTTAGTTACACTTTGTCGTGGCACAATTGGTTTGAAATGGAATCTTAACCAAAACAGTTTGTTTGTCGCCATATCCTCCTCACCTCCTCCCTTCCCCCATTGCTTTATCTTTCCCCTTCCCTGCTACACACCACCACACTCCCTCCCGCCCATCCATCTACCACATTCACTCAAGTCCTGTCGTCATGCTTTTCTCGTCACTGAATAGAAATCCGACGACTCTCTCAGCCACTTGTGCTTTCTGTCTCCTCTCTCAGATGGGCAGGCCTACACTTTTATGTCATTAGGAACACATTGTACACCTAATCTAGCCTATTATGGACAAAAGGTAAACCATTTGGGGTCCACTGGATTTTTAATTTCCACGATGTCATTGCAGGCCCATCCCCTTCATCTCTCCACCAATTGCCTCTTGCATTAAACAGGAGTACAATTGCACGTCAATGTGCAGTGTGTGTATATATATACACATCTCTCATTCAATCCTGTCTCTGTTTTCATTGGGACTCGTTGCAGCCCTCCTCCATCCCCTTCACCTCTGGGACTAGGCTCCACCTGTCTATAGAGGAAAAGATGGCGTCCTCGAGGGCCAAGGAATTCCATCCATAGTCACCACCACCAACAGCATCTAGACTCCATCAGGGGGAATCTCATCTCCCAGCAGACTTCATGGAGCTATTGTCCCCATGAAGAATAATTTGATGGTGTCTAATTTCCAAATGTTGTTATATCAATAAATTGTATTGTTCATTTTTATACTGGTCTCTCCCTGATTGAATTATATATTACTGCCATGCTGCCAGCTGTGGCCCTGCCAGAAATTTGGACTGTAGTCAGAGGGAAAAAAAGGTGAAATGAAGTAAGCGGCAAGTCCCACAGGTGTTGTTGAAAGGCAAGGACCATATGGTTATGATTAGCAATTAGTCTGCAAGGTTAATGAAAACAAGGGAAAGTTTCTGATAAGGGGTAATTAAATAAGGGCAATAATTGGCAACAAAATAGACAAATTCAGTAGGCTGATATTTCTCATAGGCCTAACTGATTAAAAAAAATTGAATCTTGTGTCCGTGGGTGGGAGGTTAGTTTCTGTGTTAAAGTGTGTGTTTGAGAGAGATTAGAGAAAGGTGACTTGTATGTTAGCAAGGTAACATGCTGCAGTACTCCCAATTTAGCGCTGCAGTTGTCTGCGTACAAGGTGCTGTTTGATATTGAACCGGCTCTGTCTTGTACAATGTGTACAATGTCTCACTACCCATACTAGTACATGGCTGTCTTGGGAAAACATGTATAATGCACAAAACATCAGTCATTGCAGTTAGAATTATCAAATTGCCATTTTTTACGAGGATAATATAATATGGCTCTCCACCACAGAGGTGGTAAGTGCAATAACCTTGTTTTTTGACACTTCAGAAGCTCCTCTTTCATACTAAATCAAATGCAACATCTATGTTATAGGAAAATTATATAAACGGGAAATCATATATTGCTTCAAATCCCCCTTTTTCACATTTTGCAAATACGTTTGTGTATTGTGTACATATGAAGCATTGTTGCTCACAAAATGCTAAAAACATATTTTAAATGTGTTGTTTAAACTAGGGTTTAATAATGTTTAGACTGACTAGCCGTTATTGAATACAATAAGTCAATGTAGGGAATGGCTATGGGGAGCAAAGGTGGCTACTGAAATAAAAAAACATGGAGGCAGGTTTCTCTTTGATTCTACAAGGAGTTTCCCCCAGTAGGAGATTTACCTCTTAAGCAGTTTGGTAATGATACTCTATGCTCAGCTTTCGACCAAGTGATTTAAATTGATGGTCAAATGGTACACCCTGACGCAGCTGTCACATTTCCACACATTATGATAGTTAGGGATAGTTTATATAGGGTGAGTCGTGACACTCAGTCAGGGGAAGTGGTGAACCAGTTGCTCATCCCAAAAAGTCGTCGGGAAATGTTTTTCCAGGCGGCTCACCACGGCCCGATGGCCAGTCATTTAGGCTGTGATAAAACAGGTGCTTCTATTGGCCGGGCATTCACATGGATGTACGTCGGTGGTGTGTGTCCTGCCATGATTGTCAGTTAGTTAATCCACCAGCCACCACTAAAGCGTTGTTGCACCCACTACCTCTAATTGAGACCCCTTTGAGAGAATTGGCATGGATCTCATCAGGCCATTAGACCGTAGCACATGGAGATACTGATTTGCATTAGTCATTGTAGATTATGCAACCCTGTATCCCGAGGCAAGGCCACTGCGCTCCATCTTGGCGAAGAACGTAGCACAGGCACTGTTTCAATTAATCTCCTGAGTTGGAATCCCAAAAGACATTCTAACTGATCAAAGCATTGCATTTATGTCACAAACACTATGCAAACTTTATGGGCTGCTAGGGGTTAAATCTATCCAAACCAGTGTGTACCATCCCCAGACAGACTCCCTGATTGAATTATATATGGTGGAGAGGTTAAACAAGACGTTCAAGTCCATGGTTCGTAAGTTTGTTCAAAAAGATAGTCGGAATTGGGATAAATGGCTCAACCCTGTATTATTCGCAGCAAGGGAGGTACCTCAGGCCTCCACAGGGTTTTCCCCATTTGAACTGTTGTTCAGTAGACAGCCTAGGGGTGTATTGGACCTAATGAAAGAAAACTGGGAGGAGGGTCCAAGCGGCAGTAAAAATGAGATTCAATACATTATGGACCTAAGGGCAAAACTCCATGCATTGGGGCAGACTACACAGGAGAATTTGTTCAGGCCCAGGAACGTCAGTAACGGCTGTATAATAGAGGTACTCGGCTGAGACAATTTGCACCAGGAGATAAAGTACTTGTATTGCTTCCCACGTCCAGCTCAAAATTACTCACGAAGTGGCAAGGCCCCTTTGTGGTCACACGATGGGACGGGGATGTTGATTACGAGGTTGCGCGTTCTGACAAAGGTGGTGGTGTGGGGGGGGGATTTATGACCTCAATCTCCTAAAAACTTGGATTGAGGTGTGCCCAGTCTCGCTGGTGACAGCGGTAGTCCATGAGGGTGAGCCAGGAGGTTATAAAATCGAAACAATCTGCCCCGGTCCCCTTTGATAGACACCGTTCTCCTCGGCAGACAGCCGAGGTCGCTGAGTTGCAGCAATGGTTTGCTGACGTCTTCGCTCCCCATACCGCGACACATCACTTATTAACTACCACATTGAAACATCCCTAGGTGTGGTGGTTAGATCACATCCATATACATTACCTCAACACAAATGCAAAATTGTGCAGGAAGAATTAAAAGTTATGCTGAAAATGGGTATAATAGTCACACAGTGGTTGGTCTAGTCCCATTGTACTTATGCGCAAGTCTGATTACATTTAGCAAATACGTTTGTGTATTGTGTACATATGAGGCATTGTTGCTCACACAATGCTAAAAACTTAATTTGAATGTGTTAGACTGATTAGCAGTTATTAAATTCAATAAGTCAAAGTAGGGAATGGCCATGGGTAGCAAAGTTGGCTACTGAAAAACATGGAGGCAGGTTTGTCTTTGACTCTACAAGGAGGGAAAATGGGGGGGGGGGATGCTAGGATGCTAAGCAAACATGCCAGGCAAGGGGAAGAAGGAAAACAAGAAGCGCACTCAGCAGTAATTTCTTGGCCATGGGTTCGCTTGGTGGGCTGGCCCGTGGAACCGAATAGAAAAGATTGTGTTTGACTGATGGAGCCTTTCTGCTGACTTTCCAATGTGTCTGGGGGGGGGGGGGGGGAGTCCTAACAAACCCCCCATATATTGGGGCTGGGGGGTACAAAAACACACCCAAACACACGTGTATGTGGGCACATTTTTTGCCCACATACATGCCATGCAGAGGTGGCCACACAACTAGAAACCCCACACATACTGTTATGTATGTACCTCATATCCTCATAGTGTTAAATCAGGGTCTTGGGGGAAGTGATTTATTCTGCATCACTAACATCCATCACATCCTACTGCCTGTCCGTGCGTGTGACTGTAATCGTTATGTCATGCTTAATGTTCACCTGTGTGCCACAACCATTCATTGACCAATATATGTACATAATATATCTTTGCCTCATGCATTGGTCACATGGTCATTCCTATCTTGGATGATGCTGAGATATGTGTTGCATAGTGAACTGTGGCTGTTTCCCTGCAAGTGTGAGCATACATGTGTGACTGTTTGAATATTAGCAAGCCATTCATTACCAGTGTGTCGGCATCATTTCTAAGTGTACTCTACGCCACTGAGCTTTGATCCTCTGCTTTTGTCTCATTTGAAACCTGCTGGCGTGCTTGCATAACAGACTGTACGTAAATAAGCTTAAGCTGAAAGGAGCGCAGCATATCTGCACCTGCTACTAATTGTTTTCAGTGCTGTCCCTGAGGTCTACAATTTTATTGTTCAATGTTTAATGTTCACTCTGCACTTTTATACCAAAGGAGACTCACCACCATTAAGACTCACCATTACATTTTCCTTATCTTACCTCTCTTTGTGTGTATTTGTGTTCCATGCCATTGTTTCATCATTTTTGGAAAGTAATCATGAAAAAAAAGAAAAGAAAAAGAAAGCTTGTGGCACTGACATGGGGAGTTATAAATGTTGCTGTCAGTAACTATGTATATAATGGTCATTCAGACATGGATTGTACATAGGCAGCAGCTCGTCCTTTGTCAAATGTTGACAGACATGTAGGCCAATGGTTTTTCATGGGTTTGCCTGCATAAGATTAGCTCATTCATGTTGTGTAGTGGGTGGATATAGGCTACTTTAAAGCAGCATTTAGTGATTTGTGATCACTAGAGGAGGGGAGAAACACATCAGACACACTCCTGTTAACAAGTTCTTAGCTTGTCACGACTGACGGCTGATGTCATATTTTGTGGTCATGTATTGAAAGCGTTTAGTTGTATCTTTGTAATTTATTTTAGGACACTTCTTGATAGCAAAGTATTTGATTAAATTAAGGCATGATCATGGGAAGACACATGAGAGCATTAACCAAGCATCTTCAATCAGACAATGGGTGTACATGATTCTTATAGGGAAACGTTCACATTGTGGGCAGTAACAACAAAGAAAGAGAGTGGAGGATTGGCCGTGGCTGGCTACAGCCATGGCCATGGCCAGGTCAATTTCCAATACGCTATCGGGGAAAGTGGACATGTCTTCAAGGATGCAAGACAACTGAAGGAATCTACACAATGAATAAGTGAGGAGATTGGCACGGCCTCAGTACCAGACTTAGTTGCTACAGTGGCAATGTGAATGCTAGCTATTTTAACACCTTTCAATTGGAGAGAGGAATGGAGTTATTTCTAGGCGCAGAGAGACTTTATACAAAGGCTTTTTTAATTAACTATATATTATAGAAGCTTATATATTTTATGTGTTGTATAGTTCATATATTCCACAACACTTTGTAAAGACTGAATTGAGCATAATGCCACATTTACCCTGTTCTTGATCTGCAGTGTTGTGAGTTATTTAGGTGGGAAATATATATAACCCTAAGTTAATGGGACCTTTCGGTCTTTATTTGTCCTTCCCAAATTTGTTCTCTGCATTTGACCCATCCTACTATAGGAACAGTGGGCTTCTATGATCAGCGCCCGCAAGTTTGGGTTCAGGGGTCAGTGTCTTGCTCAAGGACACTTCGACATGCAGACAGTTTGTCCACCCACTCTACCTACTGAGCTACTGCTGCCCAAGCCTAACCCTAATGTTTTTTTTTATCCCCACATCCCAACAGCAATGGAGATTATTAGTGATTCAGTTGTGGACCAAATGCAGCTGCCCCCCCCCCCAAACACACACACACACGCACACGCACACACACACACACACACACACACACACACACACACACACACACACACACACA
>JAOPJI010000092.1:3512806-3527735 GCA_027122695.1 Merluccius productus
CACACACACACACACACACACACACACACACACACACACACACACACACACACACACACACAAACACACACATGCACACATTAACAAACTTCCAGCAAAGAAGCGTTCTCCAAGCGGGGAAAAAAAGAAGCTAAATAAAACCGTTTAGCTCAGCTGAATAAATACACATAACAATGGACCACAGACAACAAAGGGAGCCGGGGCTAGTTCATTTTTTCTCCATTTGCAATTCCATATTCAATGGATCAAAAAGACCAGGCCTTCTTAATGATACGCCTTTGTTCGACCCTCACACACCTCTGTCATCCGGAGACGGCTCCTGTGAACTAGCTTTGTGCGGTGGCCATTGGCTCCGGCGTGGGCGTCCAGACAGGCTATGTTTCAGATGGGCACTAGATGATGGGTCCATATAATCCACCCCGCTTTATTCATTAGCACCTCCTCCCCTCTTATTCTTCTCATAAGTGATGATTCAGCTTTGTCATGGGGATGAAATGAGTGAAACACATCATTTTCCCATTGTTATGATAATACCACTGAGCACTTGCACTCTTGTGAAAGCACTTTCCTTCCCACTTTTCGCCAGGTTCGTCTTGTTATTTGCCACCCCTGACTGCCTCCCCCACACACACACACACACACACACACACACCCCCGAGACCCACACGTGACCACCGCCTCCACCCCATCCTTCTCTCCCTCTTGTCTCAATAAGAGAGACACAACAGAAATGTTCACACAGACCTTTGGGTCAATAACCCAGACCACATGGACTTAGACAGGGGGTCTGCATGTGTATAGATCGCTTCGTAAACACACACACGTATTGTGTAGCGGACCAGCCGATGTGTTCACACAAACACACACACACATACACACACACACATACACACACAGTGGCTTTGGGGAAAGAGAAGGGCACTGTTTATTTAAAAAGAAAACGTGTGTTTGTTGTTTGCACCACTCACCTACAGGTGGCTGGCATCAAAACGCAGACACAAAAAACACACAAAACCGCAATCGATGTGGACGTGAAGCAAGACAAGCTCTCTCTCTCTCTTTCTCTCTCTCTCTCTCTCTCTGGAAGTAACATATATACAGGCTACACATTTCACCATTATTTAGTAATTCGGTAACACTTTACCTAGATAGTCCTTAGTTGAGTATCAATGGAGTGTCAGTTGAGTATCAACATTGTCTCAGTTTAGCGTTAGTTGACACTCACTAGACATGTCAACATTGTGTAAGTTGACACTCAATAAGGTCAAGAACATATCCACATATATTCCATTTTGCATTATCTGACTATTAACTATTAGTTTAGTTATATAAACAACAACATGTCAAGTGAATAGCAACTATCCACCTTCAGACATGTTTCAGTTGAATATCATGTGACATGTCTCATTTATGTCAGGTGAGATTCAACTTTGTGTCTGGGGAAATTTAAGTGCTATCAACTTAATTTCTACATATTTTACAATATCCATAATATTTCAAATGAATGTCTACTGAGTGTCGTTAAATATTCAAATAAGTATCACATGATTATTACCAACATAAAACCTGAAACTTAACAGCATGTCATATGACAGTTAACAGTGCCTGTCTATAGTCTATCAGTTGCATATCAATAAACTATCATTTGGACAATCCAAGTGAAGTGAAACATTCTCGGTAGTAGTTGAGTTTACACAAAATGTCTATTGATCATCTACAGATAAGAAAAGGGAATGTAATTGACTGCACATACATCAGTCTATATTTTCAAACAAAAACAAAGTCCATGATGTTACACATTTTTAATTTTGAACGTTCATTTCTTCTCAACTGATATTTATATTCCATTATTTCAGTTCCATATCAAGTTCCCTTTTCAATGACTATGTCTATGTCTGTTGTTCTGCCATTCAAAGCCATACAGTGGCACGTGCACAGCATCATTTTGTATTTCCGTATATGTATTTCGAAATAAAAATCCTTCAGGGGCCGACAGCTCGTTGTGACCAGCGCTGTGCTGGCAGACACACGTGAAGGGAGCGACCACGGCCATCCCATAATAAACATGACATTGCTTCAACTCGTCCTGGCCTTCCAGGCGCATGTCTGCTAAAATATAAAAACATAACAATTTTTTCAGGCTCAGGATATTTTTAGGGATTCCATCATCTCACCTCTGCGTGAGTCTTCACACATATGATTACACACAATGCTGGTCTGGCGGATGCAGTGGAGCGGCAATGGATCCGCAGTACGGCAGGTGGGAGGATCTGTCGTCACGCTACTACTTATAGACGAAAGATCCTCCAGATTTACCCACCAACATGCTAAAAAAGACCTTCCTATACATGTCATCGCCAACGTAGGTAGGCTTCCAGCGACGGCACTCATGTGAAAGATTACTACTAATAATTAGTCATTCAGTAGACACCTTTCTATCCAAGGAGACTAGTGATGCTTTTTTTATAGATACATTATAAAGTGCCTTGAAAAGCACTATATCAGGGCCTTGAAAAGTGCTATATGCAATTCATTATTATTATTATTATTATTGTTATTGTTATTATTATTATTATTATTATTATTATTATTATTATTATTATTTTATCGTTTTTATTATTATTATTATTATTTTTAAATTAATGAGCAGGTAGAGAGTTAGGCATCTTCCTTACGGATGCCTATGGGTTACTGCTTACATACATACATATCCTGCTACTGAAGAATAGATCTGCTTGACCATTTACCATTTCATTGGACAATTGGGCCAAAATCTTCTATCCCAATACAGGTAATTTAATATCTCATTAATGTTATATATCACATATACAGTATATATACACATGGTAAAGCCTATGTCTGTATACTCCATGTGAATTAATTAATTGAATTAATTGAATTAAATACTCTGCAAATGAACATTTGTATTTTCTATCGAGTATTTTATCACTTTACTGAATGCAGCCTTTTAACCCAGGACAAGACAACACTTATGCCATATCACAATACTCAAAATCTAACACTCTCTAGTCCCATATCACGATATTGATATATATTATTGATATATTGCCCAGCCCTATATTACATCATTGATTATTCCTTTCTCTTTTACTTTGTACTTTCACTGAAACAGTGTTTTGTGATAACTACACTACATTAGCAACACGGCGACATGGACATGACCTCAGCAGTGAGAACAAAGGTGCCACGACTCTATTTGGGCTGGTAGTGAAAGTTTTGTTCGCAGCAGCTTTTACTGTGACAAACAAAAGGAAAAAAACACAGACAGGGCTCGGCCACTGCACACGGCGAACCCGGCATGACAGGATTGTGCAAGCCTTCTTTTTAGACAGGCAGAGCTGGAAAAAGGAAACGTAAGATGCAAAGTTATATATATATAAATAACTTGGTAATAGTTTAGATTAGGGACCACATATTCACCATTAACTATTTGCTAAGATCGTAATTGATGTACAACAACTTCCTTACTTACTATCAATAAGCAGTGTTTAGGAGGTTATTGAGGGAAAAGTCTAATATTTAGGTTAATGGCCTAGTAGTTATGGAATATGGTCATGCAGAATAATGCATTAATAAGTGCTTCATAATGACTAATTTAGACAATTAAGCATGAATATACGCTCTGCATCTCTTTCTGTATCTCACTGTCTCTGGTCTGTCTGTGCCTCTCCGTCTCTCCCCCTCTGTCTCTTATTTGTCGGTCTCTCATGTGTCTGTTTCTCCCTCTGCCTGTCTCAGTCTCTGCTCGTCTATCGGTCTTTCTTTGAAACAACGCTTGGAACAAATGATTGTTAGTTTTGAACAAATGTTTATTATGTTCATTTATTTTTAATAAAATAATGTTTTTACAAAACTTTAACATAACTCCTATGTTATTCACTGAAGAAAGTGCCGAAGGGAAAAAACATCTATTCCATGGTAACCATCATTTTCAAGTGGACTCACTTGTTAAATAATGTTCATTGTGGTCTCATCAATGGTTATCTCAATGTCTGGAATTATAACATTATTATTCGTTTGAAGTTCAGGTTATGGCCTTTCTTCATCGATGGATTCCTACGCTGTTCTTGACACCTGTATGCCACAGCTGAAGAGGTGTCTGCTCCCCTTGTGTGGAGAGCCCATGGTTGTTCCACTGGTTGATCAATTCTGTTACTGCCCTTTCAATAATTGGTAAAAAAAAAAAATGCAGACAAAACTGATGTAGTTAATTTAGCGAATCCAGTAAACCCTGTTCCTCCATGAAGTTAAAAATGTTTGTAAAGTGTCTAGATACAACTATATTGTCTTCTGCCCATAGTCTCTCAATCGTTTGGTTGTGTACTAAAACAATTAATGACTGTTCAATCCCCTTCATTCCAACATAAAGCAGGCAACATGTATACTTTCCATACCGTGATCACATCTGACCCTTAAAGGCAACCAAAAGTTCTCCTCCTAAAGATAAAGACAAGACACGTGTCTCTGTTGTTAATTAAGCACTGTAAGTATATAAAAGTCCCGCATCAACACAGCCATCCACCACCTGACCAGCTTGTGGTTGACGTCAAAATGCTGGTTGGGAGATAGACACTACATCAAAGAAGATATATCCTTCAAACTTGGCAACTCTATCAAAGTGACATTTACCTCATAGATAATACAAAACACTTCCAAGTCAACTTACCATAATTGGTTGGGGGCCTGAACACTGCAGACCCTTACATGCGTAGAGCATGACAACGTCAAAATGCGCAATGGGATCCACTTGATAAGCCACGTGATCTCAGGTTTCCAATGTACGTATGCTTCACCTGCATCTTCACCGACCAGAGTTTGTCTGTGCCTGTATAGGGTTCAACTGATTCCAAAGCATGATGCAATTCTCTGCCATGTCGTACCAATGGACACACGGTGAGAAACCTGTTCGGCAGCAATGCTGCATCGAGCAGCACTCTCTATAAAGCATCTCCTGGCTGAAATTGTTGGACTCTTCGTTTTGCAGTGGCTCAATGGATTTGCAGATGAGAAGTACTTCAAATTCAATGTTTCCTTCAGATGAAAGGAAGGCCTTCCTTTCTTACTGTAATACTCATATTCACTACTGATCTACATAAAAGGTTATACTACTTTTTATGACCGCTTTTCAGTTGTGTGTGTAAAACCATTTCACTTGTATGTGTGTGAGGTTGGGTCCATATGTGTATGTATGTGAGAGGAACATTTTCAGCTGTGTATGTGAGCACACTTAGTATGTGTGAAAGCTTTTCAATACTCTATATTAAAGGGTTTTCAGTTTTTTATGTGAGTATATAATTTTTCAGTTGTTTGTGTGTTTGTGTTTCAGTTGTGTACGTAAAAAGCATGTCACTTGTATGTGTGTGTGGTTTTCAGTATAGTATGTGGAATGAGTTTGGTTTCATATGTTGATGTGAGAGGAAAAGTACATGTATATTCATGGTAATTCTGAATAATGTCCCTAACGGCCCCGCGTAGTCTACTGCACTATCGCCAGTCACAAGCCTCTTACAGTGCTGCGACAGAAGAAGAATCATTACTTTGAATCAGCCCGGCAGTGTGTGTGTGTGTAAGTGTGTGTGTGTGTGTGTGTGTGGATCGTGCGTGCACGTGTGTGCATGTGTGTGTGCGTCGAGAGTGCGTGCATGTGTGTGTGTGTGTGTAAAGGGGTCAGTATAGTTGCGGGCCGTCCTTCATTGATCTGCCCAGAAGCTCTAATCTCATTAACTGCCTCCTGATTTATTGAGATGGGGGCCTTGCAGTGCACCAAGGTTATGAAGGCAAACGCCACCAGCCCCCCCCTCCACCCCTCCCCCACCAGCACCACCCGTCCCCCACCAGCACCCTTCCAACCCTTACTTTCCCCTGGCACAAGGGAAAGTGGAATTGAGGTCAATTGACTCAGCAAACACACACACACACACACACACACACACATACACAGGTCAATTGGCTCGGCAAACACACACACAAAAAGGGGCATATACACACACACACACGCGACCCATCCGATGGTGTTCTCATTGGGTGTGTGTGGTTCGTGACGCGGGAGAGGAGAAGTGTGTGTGTTGGGGGAGGGCTAGAAAGAAAACCCAAGACCCGAGAAATGATGGGGCTGAAATGCGGGGAGGCAAATGGGGCTGCGATGGGTGGTCCCCGTGGCAACACAATAGCACATAACAGCGTGGTGGCGGCAGCAGCATGGCTGGCCCCAGGCGGTAGACAAAGAGATATTGATTGCAGTGCAATGCACAGGTAAATTGACCCACAAAAAAGGGGATACAGCAAAAAAGAAAACACAACCAAACACCTTGGTTTGTAGTAAAAAATTGCCTGTCCATTGATCTACGGCACCAATCATCACATCTCAACACATCCTACCCACCCGCCCCACAACAAACACACGGGTACAAAGAGGGTGCTAACCTCAATAGGTACGATCCCCACCCACACACACACACACACTTAATCCCAAACACGACTTTATCACATGGAAAGTTATCACTTTTGTATTTTATATTATTCACTTTGTCTTTGTTTTTGTTAGTCATTTTGGGTGTGCTTTTAAATACGCCCAAATGGGTTTCTAACGCACTTTCACATGATGCATTTACTTTTTTTTTTTTTCAAAACTGTTATACTTGAGGACTCGGATACACTACCTCCAGGCTACAAGAGTGCGTTTACCTGGTACTCGCTGGGCCAGAAGGTGCTGACGGCCAGCTCCACCTGGTGCCACTGGCGGCCCTGGGAACCCGAGATGTTCCAGACGGCGCTGCCCTGGGGGCCCCCGTTGACCCGGATGTAGACGTTGAGGGCCCCGGGGCTGTGGCCGTCGCGGCTATACAGGAAGTAGCTGAACTGGATGCAGTGGGTGTCGTTCTCGCTGAGCGGCCGCAGCAGCATCTGGGCACGCTGGCCGGCATAGTGTTGCGAGGAGTTGACCATCATGAAGGAGCCTGCAGGACGGAGGAGGAGATGAGGATGACGTCGTTATTTTGGGTTTGACTGCACCGGAGTAGAATGACCCCTTTTTTGGCCCACATTCCTATTTTTAAGTGTGAAAATATTTGCGACCACAACTTATTAAAGTGATGGACAACAGGATCGTAAAAAAAAACCCACAATCGCACACATCACAGAGGGCTGTATCCACAACACACCTACCAAGAATCTTGCGAACATGTCAAAAAGTATGTTAATATACATCTCAAAAGTCAGCTAATAAACATCCATTAAATCGGCTTGAAGGAATAGAAGGAAATCGATAGGCTGAAATGACATTGCAATGGATTTGATGGAACATAATTGTCTGATGCTTAATGCACACAATGATAACCCTTAATAACAGCATTAGACATAGTAAGGATGTCTGTTCGTTTTAACCCTATCAACATCTGCCGATTATACCAACGTCCTAGTGAACATATGCACATTGCACCACACTAAGTGATTAGCAGTAGTTTGTTAGGGGCTATTGATTCTTAGCCAGTCAGATGTCTATATCTAATAAGGTGGCAACCTCCTGTGACTCCATCTGCATATGATGGGTTAGGGAAACACCGGTTTAGGCTATTTTAGATTCCCAAACGAAAGGCTTTTGGGTTTAGATGTCTGCAATCTACATTAGGGCTGCAACTAACTTTTATTTTCATAGTCGATTTATCTAACGATAATGTTGATTAATTTAAATATTAATTACATTTTTTATTAAAAGCTTAATCATTTAGTCTATAAAATGTCATAAATAATAGCAAATGCCATCACAAGTTACCAGAGTCCAAAGTGATGTCTTAAATTTGCTTGCTATATCTGACAAGCAGCCAAGAAAAACTAAAGTTTTAATTTTATAAAGATCCATTAACCAAACATTTGAATTTCAGAAGCATCAAGCAACAAATATTTGGTATTACATTAGCATTTAGGGCATTTAACTTTTGTCCAAAGCGACTTACAATAAGTACATTTGTCAGTAGAAAGCAAAACAACAATATATCACTGTCGGTACAGCAAGGATCTCAATAGAACAAGTTTCTAAGCACACCATAATTGCTAGGTTTAGCTATCCTTTCTGGTATACAGCATGGATAGCTATGGTAAGATGCACTTGATAATGATTAATCGATCAAAAATCGAAAATTTAAATCAATTATTGTCTGTTGATCAACTAATCAGCTAATTGTTCCAGCCCTAATCTACATTTGCGTGTATAGTCATCTTCCATACATTATCCATGTATAGACCTACAAGTGAAGCAGAGAACAATCAAAGCATACAACAATAATCGGTGTAGCTACAAAAAAAAGTATAGTGCTGCATAACCAAGTTTCAAAAACACAACGGGGCACAGTGCAGAGTAGCTTTAGGAATCAGAGCTACAAGCTTATTCAGTTTTTTCTACCTGTAAGCATCTTTAAGCAAGATACCCTAAAACTCATACTTGCTCCTATGCAACTGTATTCACTGTAAGTCATTTTAGATAAAACTGTCTGCTCAATGAATAATAGTAGATAGTATCTGAGAATAGATTATCCTGATGCGTGTGAGTGCAGGAACACTGTGACTCTGATCATTTTGAATGGATCTGATCGGCTGTCAACTAAGTGGAGGATCTCACAATCTCAGGGAATGTTTACCAGTGGCTTATAAAGGCTTGCAGGATTACAAAGGAGAATCCGCTGTCTGGATGGAAGCAATGGAGACCAAGTTGAACAGGATTCTTCTTCTGACTAGGTAAGACAGTAAGACAGCCTGGTCGGATAAGAGTTGAATATGAGAAGAAAGCAAAACCTCACAATGCGTAAGCCACAAATAAACTCATGTTACATATCACCCACGAAATACACAAAGAGCTCCTTTTTCATTTTTCTCTCTCTCTCTCTAAAGTAAAAAAAAAAAGAAACATCATTCTTCGGGAGCCTACAGTCTCATAGCTGTTCTCCAAAACGCTGGCGTTTTTCCGTTGTTAGCAGCCCGTCACTTTCTGGCGTTTCTAGTCCCTGCTCGCTCCATCTCCCCCTGACACGGCTCTCTTTTTAGCTTTACAGGCCCATCTGCCCGTCTTCTCCTTCACATGTGGCGTCCTTTTGAGGCTACGAAGGACCTTTTGTTTCAATGCCCCAGACTCTATCTCACCCTCTCTCCCTCTATGTCTCTCTCCCTCTCTTTCTCTCCCACTGTCACAGCACAGAGACAGCCCTCATGCCACCCTTCTCAGCGTGTCGTGCCTTTGCGCCAGAAGCGACAGCCATTTGCAAGAAGTCGTCTAGCAAGGGAGAGAGAGAGAGCGATAGAGAGAACAGTGAGACAATGAGCTGTCTAAAGTCATTACTCTAAAATGAGAGCAAGGGAGAGAGAGAGGTCACCGTTATTACGCTAGCCGGGGGTGCTAACTTTGTTACTCCCGCAATAATCGTCATACTCGTCAACACTCGTCCCATCAACGTGTCTGATTTGGAGGAGGAGGAGGAGGAGGTGGTGGTGGGCACAATAATGACTCACATTCTGCCGTTGTGACCTGCGCTGTCGGTGGGTTGTTGTGGGCTGTTTTTTTTGGGTAGCGTGGGTTGAGGAGCCTGCCTGCTGCCATTAATCACACACAGACACACACAGACACACACACACACCATTATTAAGCGCTAACAGCAACCCAGGGAATACACGCGGTGGGAAAACGACAAAATGACACACGTAGTGCGCTGTTCCCATGCTAACTTGTGTGAGACACGGATCGTGGGGCGGCATTGACGCACAGACAACCCACACCACACATTTACACACACACACACACACACACACACACACACAGACACACACACACACACACACAGACACACACATTTACCCAGACTATATCACCTGGCCGTACTGTGTCACAAAATCCCGCTGACCTTCTCGTCTAGACGAAGGTGGTCTCCATCTCTCCCCACCTCCATCCCCCACCCCCTCTGGAAGCTCATCTTAAAATCTTACTCTCCCTTCAACAAAGAGATATGGCTCCGGTCCAGCCCACCCACCCACCCCCGTGCAACCTTAATCATGCGGTCGGCTTCCCTTTGCTGAATTTGACACTTTGCAAACTTTATTCATGCGGGCAAATCCAACACCAAGATCAATGCTGTGTTGTTGGGTGTGTTAATAGGACAGCAGCTGGGAAAATAATGTGATTATTTTAACATTATTAGTATTCATAATCCTAGTAAAATTGTGAACACAATAAAAGCACTAGCTGGAGTATCATCAGTGGCGTTTGTACGTGTGGAGCCCAATTTGCGGCAGGCAGTACTTCCATCATCAGGTCAGCAAGTGTGCCAAAGCAATACTTTTACTTTATTTTTCCTTTGCTGTCAGTAATCAAACAGTCCTTGTTCACCTTCGGATCGTGGAAGACTTGTTTGTTCAGTTGCCTGTCAACCCGGGCCGTAAGACATCCCCCCTCAAAAACACACACACTATAGTCGCTCCAATACAACTCTCGACACTCAGTCTTCAATGACCCAGAAGCAGAGGGCAAGTGTCACACTGACAGAAATATCCTGTGATAACAAGCAGCTCCAATCCTTTAGAGATCTCACAGCCTTGACACTTTTCTTTCTTAACTTACTTTCAATCTGCCACCTCTCCCTGTCTCCCATGCTGTTCGAGCACGATTGCGCCCGGGCAGAGCTCGGCAGGCCACCTATTGAGCCCCCACCCCCGTATGCCATCTCTAGTCTACTCTGGTGTGTTGAGGCTCATGCTTAGCTTCGCAACGGACCTTTTTGGCCTCCTCGTTTTTTTTTTCTTTCCCAGCAGCAAGCGTCCATGTGAGGATCGTTAGCACAGATTTTCTTTTTTTCTTTTGCATATTCTGACAAATCCCACAGTGTGCTATAATTGGCTAAAGGTCATGGCTTCAATTAATTGGCAGAGGCCCAACAAGATATGTTTAACTTCTAACTCCTGCAGAACCACCAGCAAATCCTAGTGCAGAACCACTAGCAAATCCTAGTGCAGAATCACTAGCCAATCGTAGTATATTATTGCAAGCCAATCCTAACGCAAAACCACTAGCCAATTCAAGGAATTTGTCATACATAGTGGACTTTAAATACATACCCCAACAGGGCATCTAAATCCAAAGGGAGATGTTCTGTGCATGTAATCTCTGGTGCAAAGCACTCTGCCATTAGTGAGAGAGCAGTACAGTTTCACAGGATTGCATGTTTATGAATGTGACCAATGTTTTTTCTGTGGTTTATTTTTTATCTGGCTCTTTATGGTCATCTTATATATTGTTTTAATTCATCAGGGTGACAGGGAATGGATTAGAAGTAATAATGCAGGCTGATTTCTCCGTTCGAAACAAGCCACATGATCCAACATTAGCCAACATCTCTTTTCCCCATAGCATGGTGAAGACTGCATGATTAATGGCCTAATTAGGGAACTTTCTGTGATTAACACAGTGCTATGATATTACCGCCTTTGATAACCTTGCTTCGTTTTCTCTGGGACACACGGGGGGGCATAAGCACACAGACACACATAAGCACAGTAGACACAGTACACATGCACACAAACACACACACAAGTACACAGACAGTAGCGCGCAAAAACACACCTCGTCACGCACGCATACACACAGCCATTGACATTATGCACATTTAGGACACGCATAAATAACCACACATGCGCAGAAATACACACACACACACACACACAGACTATCTCACCCAGAAATACACACACACACACCATAAGCAGCCATAGACATATACTCGGGACACACACACAAACACACACCCCCATGCAGACATACACACGTGCACGCCACAGAGAGACACACACACACACACACACACACACACACACACACACACACACACACACATCACGTATGTATAACTCAATAGAGTCAGCGTGGAGAAAAAAAATACTTATATATTTCTATTTATACAGACGGCCCATTCCAGAGAAATTCTCCATGAATCCATAAAAGCAGATAAGGCTCCATCTATTTCCCCCATGACCCAGCCAAGGGCGAGGAAAACATGCATTAGGAGATTAGGGGGGCGGCCTCAGCTCCCTGAATTCATATCAGAAATACGGGTTCGCAACCTGAGTCATAGCTCTGCCTGCTTTTATCTCGGCGAAGAGAAACGTCCGAAAAAAGGACGGAAGGAAGGAAGCAGTTTGGTCAGGGACGTGGAGGCGGGGGGGAGGGCCTGTTGTTTGGTTTTGGTTTTTTAATCTTTATCTTCATATCTTATTTTTCTGCCCCATCAATAATGCTGTGTATAATTTGGCCATTTTGCAACTGCGACAAGATCCATCATTCATCGAGAAAGGCCAGACCTCATTTTAATCAAATGTTCATAAACAATGTTTTATCTCTCTCTCTCTCCCGACTTCCATCCTATTCCCATTTCCCGTCGCTATTTATAACTGACAAAAAGTTAGCCTTCATACCGTTTTTGTTTGACATTGATCAAGTTTGCGTGTGTCATGGTAATGGATTAGTGGGATCCAAAAACCACAATTCTGGTACCCAGAATCCTTTGCTCCTGTGTACACAGGTCAAACAACTCGTCCCCCACGTTGTGGATAATGTCATTCTTTTGCGCTGCGTTTTTCTTTCTTTTTTTTCTCTTCCTTCCCCGTTATTGCAGCCCGGGATGACCTCTTCCGCTGTGGAGTGTGTTGAGTGTGAGCGAGAAAGAGAGCGCAAGACAAAAAGACTGTGATGTCTTCGGGTGACAGGACCCAGACTTGGCCTTGGCCCATGCAGATTTTGACATTTAATGCTGTGACACAGCGGCCGAGGCAGGACAAAACATGTGTGTGTGTGTGTGGGGGGGGAGTGTGTGGGTGAGAGACCAGTGTGCGCCCTGGAATGAATGGCCACCTGCCTGAACGCCAGTCACCACCACTTGTCCTCCTCTCTGAAGCTAACAAAATCCCGCCACCAGTTCGGTCAACCCACGCAACGGGGATGACATAATCATATGTGGGAATAATCATATGTCAAGCGAGTGCTTCAAAACATTCATTGAGACGTATACATATGTGATGACATGCGGCGCAATCTTAAGACACACTGCACACGTACAACTAAACCCGGTGACAGGGCACAGGTGACAGTGGCGAATGGCACTGAGACATTGTGGCCGTGTGGGGAGCGGGTCTCACAGGGGGCGCCCAGGAACTTTCTCTGTGGCAGAAATCAATAGTGCATTACTGCCCACTTGGCAAGAACAAGGGAGCTGTTGTCTCCCACCACAACAGATAGAGATACATTCACGTACGCATGCACACACACACACACACACACACACACACACACACACACACACACACACACCTGCGCTGATCTGCTATTTTATGTCATCTCATCCAAATAGGTGTTTTTTTTTAAGATTTCTTTTTTGAGGTATTTGTTATGCCCTTTGCCTTCTTCTCTGCCAGCATATATCTCTCTCTCTCTCTCTCTCCCCCCCGTCTCTCTCTCCGTCTCTCTCTCTCTCCATAGCCAGAGTGGAGATGAGGTGAGACGAGGTTAGATGAACTGACGAGGCGTTGCTTGTCATTCGAGAGGGGGCTTTGTTTGTCTTTAGACCCAATGAAGCAGAGAACCAGGAGGACAAACCCAGAAAAGGTTACAGGGTTTTTCTTTGTTATTCTTTCAAGGACAATCGCTCAAGAAATGTTATCGTAATTATTCCACAACCTTTCCAAAATTTGTTTACCGTCTTCTCAAACTTCCCCTCACACTAAAAAACATTTTATACTGGTTTATACCATTTTTATTTTTTTAATATAAAAAAGGTCTGCATCCAGATCCAGGATAAAAGTGTGTAACACTTTACCGGGATAGTCCACGGCTGAGTATCAATTTAGTATCACACTCAATAAGGTTATCAAGACCATATAACTACATATATTCAGTTTAGTGTTATCTGACTATTAATTAAATTTTAAGTGCTTCAGTTCTACATACATTTCTACATATATATACACATCAACTTAATTTCTACATATTTTCAGTAGTTTCACCTGACTTGCATATCAATACAATATCCATAATATTTCAAATGAATGTCTATGAGTGTTGTGAAGTATTCAAATATGTATCATATTATTATCACCAACATACAACCAACAGCATGTCATATATATGTCAAGGCAATCACACTCGACCCCCAAACAGGTCTCCACAAACAAACATTGAACATACATTGCAGACATACAACAGAGAGGTGTGGTGTTTGTGTGCAAACCGTTGAACCTGAATTGGCCCTTGAGAAGCAGCTCTGCTTCATTGAGTGGACTTACTGGTTAGACAGGAGGCATAAGGACAGGATACTTGGGAGGCTTATCAAGGACATTAATATGTATTTTTCACCTGCCAAATATCAAATCTATCAGCCTTTGGCTGGTGGCAGGTATTTATTTTGGACCCATGCCCAATAAAATATGCTTTAAAAAAAATTAGAATCTTTTTGGGCTACTTTGTTCTTGTCGTCGTTTGTGAAATTAAAATACAAAATGTGTAATATCTTAGGCTTTTTTTGGACAAATGAAATAATTTGGACATTGTTTTTGTTTAGAAATATGTGCAGGAGACACTAAATTACATTCCCTTTGCTTATCTCTAGATGATCAATAGACATTTAGTGGAGCTACTCCAGAGAATGTTTGACTTTACTTGGACAGTCCATATTATAAGGGATTATCCACGATGAGGTGTGCATGTATCGAAAAATAATGCATGACTGGAGGGCTAAGAACCCCCCAACGCGAAGCGAAGGACTTTTTTGATAAATGCACACCTCAGAGTGGATTATCTCGCTTATTAGGGATGCACCGATACCACTTTTTTACAAACCGATACGATACCGATACTTTTATTTGTGTACTTGCCGATACCGAG
>JAOPJI010000092.1:3601777-3619394 GCA_027122695.1 Merluccius productus
TATATATATATACACACACACACACATACATATCTATATATAAATATATATAGATATACATCTACACACATACTGTATATCCAGACAGACAGACAGACATCTGCAGCTCCCTACCCGGAGGTGATGGGCTGCAGCTGCAGGATGACCTCCTGGGTCTTGCTGGGGTCCTCAGGGTCCTCCTCCTCCTCCTCCTCGGTGGTCTTCACCACCACCACCTCGCCCATCGCCATGGTGACCTCGCCGGTGGTCGCCATCTCCCGCCCCACGCTGTACACACTGGGGGACACACGGAACCGGTTGTTGTTGTTGCTGCTGCTACTGTTGTTGTTGTTGTTGTTGTTGTTGTTGTTGTTTTGTGTATGTATGAAGAGCTCGCCCCTACCGGCGTCATGTACATGAGGACCACAACATGCCTGAACATTATAACGGGCTGGGCTTCAATCCACATTACCGGATGAATCATCCTCCGTACTCTCATAACTTCACGTGTTCACCGGACGCGGGGGTCGCGGTCGGCGTCCGCCGCCGCCGCCGGGGGAGGCGAAGTTTCCCGAGGTTCGCCTCCCCGGTCCCGATGTCGGTCCACCACGGGACCGACACTGACACCGGGGGCGCACCGGGGGGCCGCTCATCAGTGTTATACATCATATGTAACAACAAGTAAAGAGGTGGGTGGAGGTGTGGGTGGGGGGATATATGGCGTTACTATTAGTATTACTACTACTACTACTACTACTACTACTACTACTACTACTAGTAGTACTACTACTAATACTACTTCGTCTCGTGGGGACGTAGGCCTGCACGAGACGCAAATAAAAGTCGTCGCTTTTCGGGTCAACAACAACAACACGGGAGAGGAAAGAAAACCCGCGCGTTCATTTAAGCCCCGCAAGAACCGCACAGCCGCCAACCTGCAGACTAGACCCCGACCCAAACTAGACTAGAGCAGACCCAGACCCGACCAGACTAGACCCAGACCCGACCAGACTAGACCCAGACCTGCCGGGTGGCCATTACGGCCAACACCGGGGCGTAGCAGCAGTACTAGTACTAGTAGTGTGTGTACGTCCCCCCCCTCCGCGCGACGGCGGAAAGCGTGGCGTTAACGCAGCGGCGTGACGATTACGTGCCGCTCGTCTCCGCACGCACCGTGCGTCCCTCCGTAGGCCGTGGTTTTTTTTTGTTTTTTTTTACTCCTCCGCTCCCCCTCAAAATGACGTCTCCCCTGTGCGGCAGGCACGTACAGCAAAACAACGGCGCGACGACTACGGCGGCGGCGCGGCCCCCGCCGCCATTCCCGTTTCGCTCGGCTCGACCGAACCGCGCCGACTCCGAACCGACGGCCCGGTCCGGACCGGTCCGGACGGGGAAAGCGGGTCCTGGTCCGAGTTAAGCCCCCATAACCGCCGATGGTGAATCGACGGGGCCCAAATTAATTGATCCTTACCGTTTTAAGAGGCGAAATACATCCCTACATTTCTGAGGAGCCCGCGGAGCATGCGCACACGGGACGACGACGGACATACACTTCCTGCTTTAAAACAGCGCGCTCGCTTGGTTTTTCGCGTTCAGAAAAACGTTTCAATAAGAGTTTCAATAATAAGGGGCGGCTGTGCGAATATCTCCCCCCCGAAACGAGGGCGTCTCTCCCGCAGAGAGAGAGACGAGACGCGGCGTGTTTTTATTTATGGCTTATTTAACGGCAACTTTCACGTCCGATAAAACGGCGGCCGGTGTTGGAGCCGCTCGCGCCAGTCAGTGTGACGTGTTACTACTGGTGGTTAATGGTGCGAAAAAATAAACTTTACTATACGAATAAAACACAACCTATCGCTGGTTATTGGCGGAAATAACCATCCCACCATAACCATGTGAAGTGACGGCAGCCATACGGTGCCCCCCCCCCAGGACCGTGGGCGGTCTCCATGCTGTGAGGTCATGTGGTTATTATTAATTTGGACAGTTGAGGTTGGAGCGCCGGGATGATCGATCACCAGCAGCTCCTGGGGTCAAAAATTGTGCTTCCGAAATCTCTTGATATCGATTCCGCAGAGAGGAAGGTTTGCCCCCCTCCTCCCGGTGCCAGTCACGGCAGAAGCCCTTTTTAACCCTAGGACGACCACGGACCGCTAGACCAGCCTGGGAGCACGCATACCTCGCTCAGGGTTTTTTGCACAACATGTAGAGAAAAATATTTTTTTTCTCTACATGGGTCGGGATTTTTGTTCATTGGTTAAATAATGTCTACGTTTTCTGGCATGCAGTATCGCAATGTGTAAGGTAGATTGTAGTATATTTACAACTAGGTGTGTGGTTCTCACTTGCAATGAATTGTGGGTAAACAGAGAAACCAATCATCATCCCTGGGCCGACTATACTATTACTATTATAGTACATTTAGTTAGTTAGAATTTAGTATGGGTGTCTTATACATAGGCTACATATGTTATATTAAAGCTATATTAAACTATAACATCATCTGTTTGGTGAATCATTAATGCAAAGCGTTCATATGTAGGTGTTTATCAACACGGAATGTGGGTCTTAATATTCCTCGACCACCAGAGGGCGCCAGAAACCCACATTTTATCATAAGCATAAAACCTGGGGTTTGTATGCTTGGGATATTCTTATTAATTAAACCATAAAACCTATATGGGCCTATAATATTGTATATATAAATACACACACACACACAAGTCAATGACATCTGAAGTACAAAAGTCAGATAAACCTACATAGTATAAAATAAATCACATTTATTCAACACAACTGTGAAATGTGTCACCGGTAATGAGAAATAGCATAGTCTTGCAGCAAAGAATGCCCTAAGAGATTTTCACAATCCCTAACGTTTCAGATGTTGGACAACTCCACAAAGCCAACTGTGGAATGTCATGTGGGACATAATCAGGGATCAAGGAGATTAAATGTGTTGTGGCTATAGTGGTAATCATCACCACCAATATTAAATCAATCATATATAGCCACAATGTTTTGCAAGACTATAAATCATCAGATTTTTGACCGGTGCTGTTACAGCAACTGTCGAATGAATACAACATTTTAAATGTTATTTTCTTCTTCTGTTTGAACCTATAATCCTCCAGTTGACTGGGGTTTGGCTTTGCGTCTCATGCTGTGGATGGAAGGCATGTCACAGGGAATAGTCAAGCCACATCACAGCCATATATTACCATTTAAAATAACATTGAACATCGAACAAAACAAAGACAAAGACAAACATAGGAGTCTCTGACATTGTTTCAGATATTTCACACATTTCAAATGTTAGCAAAGTCAACTAAAACACATTATTAGTCTGGGCATCTCAAGAAAGACATAAATACCTAATTAAATACACAGAATCCTTACATCAAACGTGATCAAAACATGAGTGGGAAAATTAAAGGTTGATGATTGTCTTCCCGACAAATCGGCGGTAGGCGGAGTAAACCTTAACACATATCCACACTAAAAGTTGCATCACTCATTGGCTTGCTCACATCCTCATTCCATTTAGTAATCTACAAATTAGGATACATACTGTTAGCAGCATAATTGCACTGATATATGTGGGGGGAGAAAATAGGAAAGGGGTCATAAGTTTAATCTATAAAGAGGACATGATGCGGAGACAGGCTTCTATGGGTTTATAAGCCATGGTCAACCAACAAATGATGTCTTAATATAATAATAAGTAAAAGCATCACATAAAAGCAGTATTTTCCGTCTCCCACTGTATACCGTGACTACGGGTGTTTCTAGTGAACTGCTGGTCAAAGATTAGATTAAAAGAGAAAGCTAACCTTTCTGCCATTGTATGTATTGTAGCGTATTAATAGCGATTATTTTATAGGGAATATTATACGGGGCAAAACCTTACAACAAAGTACCATGTCTTTATACATGGTCTTATGTTTATCTCCCGAAGTTGTACATGTTATTATGTTATTGTAATTGGAAGCAACGCATTATGACATGATAGACATGGCCAAGAAGCACATTTATTTATGTAATATGTTACAAGGTATAGGTACACTGATGTGAGGGGGGTGGTGGCGTTTGTTGCGTCGGTATAGAGTGAACTATTGGATGAAGCACGGCACAGCCAGGTTCGCCACCATGGCTTACCACCTGCACAGTTGGAGAATGTTACACCAAACATTTGGGTGAGCGGCGCTAAACACTTACACCTGGCCTCTTATTTCCATTTCCTGTGCTGTGTCCTGAGTCTATGTCAAGCACAGCCCTGCATGCCATTAACGCTGATAAAGTCAATATAATGCCCACCATTGCTAAACCCTTCTGAGGTCTACCAGAACCGGCATAAGCAGTCTGTAAGTATAGCATCACCATTATACCTGGAAATGAGCCACAGGAGGCTGAGAGATAAGTCGATTTATATTGTACGTCACGTAGCCCTGCTGATGATGAGACATCAGAAAGTAACAAATGCGTAGTGGCGACTAGCTGCGGCCTAACAACGATCTAAATCAAGATATACTTCAACTAGAGATAGACGACTTAGTTTTTGTTTTACAAAACATGACCTGATCTATTCACAAATATCATTAAAGGTTTCAGTCCTTTTTGGCATGAGTGCACGCGACAGTTATACAGAAGCGAGACGATCACATCAAACTCATCACGGTGACATTTAGTGTGTAACGTGCACTGTGTCTGTACGTGCGCACCATCAAATATCTATTTAACCTTTCAGACTGGCATATAATAATTTCCTTATCCTTACTCCTCATGTACGGTCGATAGAATATGTTGGCAAAGCATTGGACGAATGGATTTCCACTATTCAGAAACCCACAATAGTGCCGTTACTGTAGTCCAATAACCTCATTTGTGTCAAACGGGGTCCAGGCTACACTCAGTCTCTCAAACCTAACCAGTGCAAAACAAGAGCTGTCTGGTTCGCTGTCATACCAGATAGGTTAACAAGACACACACACGTGGAGAAGACGCTCTATTGGATGTGACAAATGGCCCCGCCCTCCTTATCCTCATCAATCAATAAATACATTCACAGTTCTCAAAAATAAAGAAAAGTGCACATGAGATGGAGGGCCTCAGAGTAGGTAGTAGGCGGCGGGACTATTGCAGAGACACACACCCAAGATGGGTGTGTGTGTGTGTGTGTGTGTGTGTGTGTGTGTATTTTTTTGAATGACGGCGATTTGCTTCCTCTCTTGGAGAGACAGGGTGATGAGTTTGAAACGAGGACATTTTGGATACGAACAGTGTGAGGTGGGTGGGATGGCGGCGGCAGGGGGGGAAGCGGCGCCCGGGGGCGCGGTCAGCAATGGCAGCCCCTCTCGGCGGTGGCGGCGGCCAGGCCCCCTTCGTCGTCCTCGTCGGTGGGGTAAAGCACCTTGGCGGTGAGGCCGCTCTTCACGCCGTCCCAGCCGTCCCGCGTCACAATCTCGCCCATCTTCATCAGCTCGTAGATGTCGCGCGTCAGCAGCTCGAAGGCGCGGTCCACGTTGCTGTTGCACTTGGCCGACGTCTCCACGTAGCGGATGCCCAGGTCGGCCGCCAGCTGCTCGGCCTCGTCGCGGCTCACCTTGCGGTCGGCCGCCAGGTCGCTCTTGTGGCCGATCAGGATGTAGACCATGTGGTGGGGCAGGATGTGCTCGCTCACCTCCTTGTGCCACTCCCGCACGTGCTCGAAGGCCTTGCGGTTGGTGAGGTCGAACACCAGCAGGCCGCCCACCGAGTTACGGTAGTAGGAGGTGGTGATGGACCTGTTTCGGGGCGGAAGGGTAAACTGTGTGTTAATAAGCAACATGGGACAGCGTTGACTATGAGGCACACTGGGCTACGGGATTTACAAGCGCAATTATAAACACTTGGCAGTTTAAAAAGGCTGCCTTTCAGTTACGGTCAAACCTGTTGGAGCTGAAAGCAGAAGGCAGGGTATTACCAGCATGGCAAACCCCTGTTGAATCTTGTTGTGCTTGAAAGGGAAATTGAGATCTAAAAAAAAAAGCGGATCCACACTTGAAGGGAACCTGTCACACTGCATAACGAAAGTGTAAGAAGTAGACGTAGAAGTCGACGCAGGCGCTTTTTTTCAGATAGGGATGACCCTCTCAGTCTGAAGGAACAGGCCTACTGAATCTAGGGCAGCAGCACAGCCCTAGAAGATCAAGCTCAGATCAAGGGAAACAGCAGATCTAAAGGCTGCATTTCTAGATGAGGACTGTGTCTGTTTTTATGGATGCAGACGGCTGGGCCTTGGAGACAGAGTCATCAGCGATGATGTTCCCATGGAGATGGATTTCAATGCTCAGTAGTTACCAGAGGCAGGTTTTTTTTTTGGATTTGTACATGTTATCTCTGTTATTTAATCAACAGCTGTCTTGAAAAACACAAGGCAGGGGATGTGTGTGTGTGTGTGTGTGTGTGTGTGGGGGGGGTGATTTGACGCTTGATGTTTCAATGTTTTTGCCATCATCCGTAAATTACGTAAAGAGACGATTTCGCGACCCCCGTTTTTGCGCGATTGTTGTTTACATCCCGAAATAGGTCACGCGACCAGCAGCACCAGCAGACAGATGCAGGCCCGATGCGTTATAATAAGCAAACCCCAAAGCTGCGAGAGGAAAAACAGCCCACGTTATAATACTGTACGTGACATCTTGGAAAAACAGTCTGGAGGCCTTTATCCGTCCGCTAATGCTGGACGCGCCGGCGATGCATGCGATGATGCATGATGAATTTCATTTTTTTTTTAAATTATTTAAAAAATGTACGTGTTTTATCAGTCAATCAATAATCAATAATAAATAACATAAACGTGCGTCTCCATCTCACCTGAACCGCTCCTGGCCGGCCGTGTCCCACAGCTGCAGCTTGATCTTCACGCCGGGCTCCAGGTCCAGCGAGCGGGCGTAGAAGTCCACCCCCACCGTGGGGTCCGCCGCGTCGCTGTACACGCCGTCCGTGAAGCGCTTCAGCAGCGACGACTTGCCCACCGTGGAGTCGCCCAGCAGGATGATCCTGAACTGGTACTGCCACAGGATGTCCATCTGGGACGACGTTACCCCGGTGATAGAGGCGAGGAGGAGAGAGGAGGAGAGAGGAGAGAGGAGAGAGAAACACACACACAAAGCACACACCCCCACCTCTGACACGCAGCGCAGCCGCCGCTTTCTCCCCCCTCTGGTGGGGTGAGGGAAGTGGATCATGTGATGGGGGGACCTGAGGACTACAAGTCCATTGTATACATCTGCAGCGATGAAGCTAGATCGGACTGGGGTGGGGGGGTGAGCCCTGTTGGTATTTTAAGACGTGGGCCTATAGGGGTGGGTGAGGGGGTGAATGCATGGCGGACTCCACAGCAGGTGGAACTGGACTCTCCGGACGCGATGCGCTTACACGCCCATTGCTCTGCACCGCACTGTTAATTAATTATTATGAGTGTTATTTCATTTATTGGGTCAGTATCAGCTCGCACGCCCACCCCTGAAAACAAGCGCTGAAAACCCGTACTGTCCATGGTTCTGAAACAGCAGGTCCCACTGAGGACCAGGTTCCGTGTACTGGACCACGGGATGTTCGTGTTTCGTTGAAATGACTTGTAAAAGTTGTATCATGTATATGAATGAAACACCAGCATGTATTCTGCAGAACTAGATTTTCTTCGAACCCAGTTGACCCACAATAGCAACCCACACGGACTTGACCCGCCTGCAACTGCATATCCCATCATGCTCTTCGGCGCGATGGCGGAAACACGTGGGCCAATCACAGGAATGCGGAAATGCGCGGCCTTATATAAACGCGCACTGACCGTTAGCCAGTCTCTTCTGCACCAGTGGTCCGACCGGGTCGTCATTGCAAACCACGGTAAGCAGCGTTTGGGTTTATGTAGAGACAACGTGGACGATTTGTTATGAATTGTTTGTGGTTTAAAACTTACCGACGCAGGTTATTATGTGCTGACGGGATTGCTGCACAATTAGCATTTGGGATATGCGTGGCCGGGTGAGCCACGTTGTCGGACTCTATATAACGTTGTCCTGGAGGCCATCTCCCCTCTGCACTTATTGTAGTTGGCCACGTGATTGTGCTGTTCTCTCTTTAGTCATGACGTTGTAAACGTAATTGTTACATGTTAAGTAAAATGGCCAGAAAAGGCATGCGTTTAAGAAACCCACGTGGTCAGGCCCTGTAGCGTCCGCAAGCCATTTTAAGTAAATTCAATAATCGTAAATTTTATTTATAGAAATATCGGAATGCTGTTTAACGTCAACGGTTTGGACTTTGTTTTAGTTAAATGACGCAGTTCCGTGTATTGTAGTTTAATTTATTTTTATTTAAGGCTAACGCTAACGGCAATGCTGTGTGATCCAACATTGGCACATGCTAATGCTCCAACGCTGGTTCATCGGCTCACGAAGCATGATGTATTGAGATTGGCTCAGCAGGTATAAGATTATATATAATATGTTGTATTATACTAAGATTGGCACAGCGGTTATAAGGTTATATTATAATGTTATATAATGGCACCTATCGAAGCCGCTCGTGCTTCCTGTAGCACAGGGCGGTCAACAGGCTGCCCAAAGCATCACTTTCACCGACGGTCGCTGTTCAGTTACCAAATAACCGTTACAGCAACATTAAGGGAAAGGATATTAACCGTACATGTCTTGTGATTTCTCCATCAAACGGGTGTGTCGGTGAACTAACTCGACAATATTGCGTTTTTCTTTCGTTCAGATGTGTGCTGCGGAGATGCTGAGCACCGGCATGCAGAGGAAGCCCACTGACTGCAGGTAATGGAGACACGTGGTGCCCGCTAGGCTGGCTATGATGACCAACTTGCCCTCACTGAAAGATTCGTCTTGATTATGAGTTATTATTTTTCTGAGCCACTTTGTAATATATATTTAAGGTTATTCCTATCTAGCTTTAAAATCGTGTTTTTTTTCTATTCTGAACTTGCAACTCTTGCCCTCTTCAGGTGGCCAGGCCGAGCAACGCTGGGGCGGATGACTCAAAATGTTAAATGAAGGTGAGCTTGTTTTTTATTTTATTTGTAGATTTCAAATGTAGTTGTATAATGTCTTATGCAGGCTCCTACTGAACTACCTCGTGCTTATGTAGCACTTGGCGGTCAAGAGGATGCCAATATGAACTCTTTCACTGATTGCTGTTCAGTTTTTAAATGGCTGTCTAGGCATGATGGGGAAGAACAGTCCAATGCCACTTCAATGACATCAACGTAAAATGCTCAGTCAATGTAATGAAATTGAAATTTCCTACAGCTTTGTTCCTCTTGGACGATGGGACAATATGGAGAAGCTGACCAAATCACCTGCAGGTGAGATGCCCTGGCACATGTGCTCAAAACAAAGCCTGGCTATGATGACAAACTTGCCCTCACTGAGAGATTAAAAATCTCGATTATGAGTTTTTATTTACTGAGCCACATCCATCATGAGCAACTAGCGTTGTGGTTTGACACTATAAACTAACAGTGACTCCATTTCACAGGGGCCAGGTGAACTCTAATGGCAGTTCCTTGTGGACAGGCTCATTAAGTGTTAAGGTAATTCTACTCTTTGTCTCTAGTCAAAACATGAGTTCAATAGCATGCTAATCCCCGGACCTGATCTTGCACTGTAGTCAACGGTCCTCCAAATTACATGCGACATCAATGGGTGGTTATTGACAGCTGTGGTCCTTATGGACTTTGGCACAAATAACTGTCCTACAATTACTTGATTGTAAAGATTCAGCAAATGTCTGCTCAGTATTGGTATGGTGTTAATGTGGTGGTGTTTCATAGGCATGATCCTGAGGGAGCTGGTGGCCTGGTCAAGACACTGATAAAAGATGCGCTTCCTGACCTTCAGGTAGGCTGGTGCCACACGTCACTACAACACTAAGGGTCAACCTTGGGGATGATGCCGTATTGGAATCTTGTGGGAGGACCGAAGTGTTCATTTCCCATCCAAGCTACTATGCAGTCTAATCTGTCATAGTGTGGGGCTCTCTTGAGGTTGTCATTAGTATTTGTAAAGCAAGCTGATCTATGATGAGTTTATTTACAATGGAGACTGTTGGATGACTCTAGCGGATATGGGACTGAGATCATTTTAAGAGAGGCTTATTTAGCTGGTAAATCCAAACTTGACTAATGCAACCTTGCTACTTTTAGGTCTGAAGCGCTCCAGGCAACATGCTGGGAAGGGTTCATGCAAGTTGCTGCATGAACACCTGAGGCCACTCTGGATATGAAGGTAGGTTGGTGCCACACTTTCACAAGGGGGAACTCTTGGGGACAATGCTGACTCCAGGCTAAAGCTAGTGGGTAATTTCTAAGGGTGCTCTGATTGTTATTAGCAGCTATTCATTCTTAACAGTTTGTGCAATGGGCTCTGTAGAAAGGTTGCTCAGATGACACAACATGCTAGTACTGGCATTATGTCTGCGCCTTATAATGGGCTACATGTGTTGAATGCGCCACACCGTGGTGTTTCGGAGAAGCTTGACCCTCTCCAAGCCACGGTTTGGAGCAGAATAGACGTTCACAAACATAAGATTTTACACCCATTCCTCTAAATTGTTTTATTTTAGATGACAAGGCATATTGCCACATTTAATAAAAAGGTGCTTTTTGGGTCACTCCCCCATAACTGGCCCCAAAAATCCTGATCAGAGCATCCTTGAGCATTTATAAAGGCCTCAAATAAGCAAGCTGATCAATGATGAGTTTTTTTACAATGGAGACTGTTGGATGACTCTAGCGGATATGGGACTGAGATCATTTTAATGGAACTAGTTTTTATCTAGGAAATTCCAAACCACACTAATGCAAACTTGCTATTTTTAGGTCTGAAGAGCTCCAGGCAACATGCTGGGAAGGACGTCCGCAAGTGGCTTCATGAACACCGGAGGCACCTGTGTATGACAATGTTGTTGAAGTGTCCTGTTCAAAGATGATGGGACTTTTTGCACTTGATAAATAAACATTGCATTTTGAAGTTGACTTTGTTAATGCTTGCCTGAACTAATGCATTGGCTTGTGTAATTAACTAATTGGAAAATTAGGGCTCTTATGAAGTCATATAATGCCCATGGGCGTGGCAAACTGCAGTTTTGTATGTAAACTAGCTAATTGTACACTGTTCATACAATGGCCATTGCTGTATAAAATGTCACCTGCATAATCATGGTTCTCAAAACCCATTTAATGCTCAGCTGAGAAGGTAATGTGAGACACACCCATTTGGTATTGGGACTGTAGTTCCAATCAGTGACCATGTAGATTTTACAACCAGTCTGACTGGTATTCAATGCTTGGTAGGAAGTTGTCATTGCAGGGGGCATTGCTTGCTGAAGGACAGGCTGTATTGGTCTGGACAGAATAGAGTCAATGGTTACTGGGGGAGGCTATAAAATACAAAATTGAAAGGATTCACTGCAGGGCCCCATACAATGGTGTAGTGCTGGTTATACTGAGTGACACTTTAAGCTGTATCCTTGACAGGTCATCCACTTTGCAATACTACAAATGTATAATTCGTACTCTGCACTCAGGTTGTGTAGCCTTATAACTTTGGTAGCTACTCGATATTGAAGTAGCAAAAGATGCTTTGATCCAAAGCGACTGACCGTGACAAGTGAGGCTGAGAAGTCAGTCGCTTTGGATAAAAGCATCTGCTAAATGAATAAATGGTGCCGTTACCATTAGGCTCTCCAAATGTTTAGTCCTAACATTCAATTTTGTTTTCATGACAAGCAGGTCATCCAAAATTAACTTTGTATGGCCTGACCCTGGTTTGATTCTTAAGCTAAACAAGGTTCCTCTAAAACATCCATGGAGTACTAAAGATGTCACTGAAGCAGTGGACTGCATATTAAATACTATACCTTCAATACCACACGGTTACTAGGGTTGATTGACATCTGCACGTTATTGCGGAACCGCAAACTCACATTTGCTTTCTAGTGGAGGGAAAATTCCTGAAAAAGTACCAAGTAAGACCTGGGTAAATAAATCTTCCCAGATGCTTTTATAAAAATCAATGGCAAAAATACCGGAACAATTTCTTATCAGATACTGGCAATATACACATAAACACTTTGACACAGATTTATTTAAAAAAAGCTATTTTAATGCAGAATTGCAACACTAAAATGTGACTACAAATAAGGCATATCAACATTAATGACGGCATTCCTTTAGCACAAGCTTGACTCAAATGTTGAGGGTCACCCAGACTCCAAATGTCGAGTGCACAATGTTCATAGAACAAACGCACAGTTTCATCCACTTGGGGTGCACTCTGGGAGCTATCCCAGATGGGACTCCCCATTCTTCAAGACTAGAAACAAGCAGGCATGGTAGCATTTAGACTCGTTAACGTACAACACCATTTCAACTTATGAAGGTATTTGACAAGGCAAACGGGATTCTCATTTACCTTGTGGAGACAGTTGTGAAGAAGAAGGGATTTTTAATTCTGATATCTCTGAGTCGGGGGTGCTGCTCTCGCTCCTGTCACTGTATGTGTCCCTGTAACAGAGACCCAGCGGCAGTGGTATAAACTGGAGGTGAATTGAATACAACGATCTACCAATAAAGAAAATTCTTCTGCTCTACCATATCAGGAATTTATTGCTGAAGACGCATATGCTACACAAACATCTGCATAGCAGGAAGAGTAAGATTGACCACGCAAATGCACATCGGGGTTCCATCACAAAATTTGTAACATACACAAGACAAAATATAATATAGACAAAATAAAATAATTGCTGTGATAAGACGATTGGTTACCTTGGTGAAAGACGGCAGCCCTTCTGCAAGTAGCTCTGCAGCTTGCCGGCGGCGGCTAACAGCAGACCAAAGTAAGGCGGAGAGGGCTTGATGGGGCGGGAGGTGAACTCGGGGTGGTACTGAACGCCCACAAAGTATGGATGATCTAGAATCAAGAGAGCCGTTTAGTTGACTGTTGCATTAACATTGCTGTATGCATTATGTTCATACACTCCCAGAAGTGGCTCTTTGGCCAGCATACCGTCCAGCTCTATGACCTCCATCCGTTCTCCTTCCACATCTTGACCTACGAAGTGGAAGCCCTTCTCCTCAAAGTGACCTTTCAGCTCGGGGTTGACCTGGTGGGGAAAAAGCAGACAATGTTTGGTGTAAGGACAAACCAACCGTCGCCTAGCCGCCGATCAGTTAATAATGAAATAATGCGAACAAATGATAATCACCTCAAAGCGGTGTCTGTGCCTCTCATCCACGTATTCCGCATCCCCGTAAAGTTTTCCTGAAACACAGCAAGCAGTGTAAGCACAGAGAACATGGGCGAGAACGTGCTTGAGAGTGTGGGAACTGGTGAAGGACTTCTCCACTTACGTAATACACTGTTTTTCGTTTTGAAAATGGTCCGTCTTTTCCCAAGTCTCATGGTCCCGCCCATTTGTCCAGGATTGTGTTCTGGCATGTCAATCACCTATGTCAAGTGAGCAAACAAGCCATCAAATGTTGCAATTCGCCATGAAGAAGAAGAAGCGGTCGCGATCCTCATTTCCGGTAAGTGCACAACGGCCGTGTTTGATTTGAGACAACACTACACTCACACTTTGTACTGTAGTAAGTACAAAGTACTACATGGAAGTGTACCAACGGTAACGGTTAGTATCTGAATTGAGAAACAGCATTAGTTAAACGCCTCAATGGATCATTTCAGCATCTGGAGTCTCTCTTACCACAGGATGCTTCGATTCTGGGTCAAATTCCGTGGAGTTGGCATCTGGTGCAGAAGTAAAAAACACGTTTTATGAACGTCGTATTAATATGCTTAATGGCCTCTGGTGGCCAGTGAGTAACACACAGTGTAACACAAAGCCCAGCTCTAAAAAAAAAGAAAAAAGGGAACCCTTTCACATCAGCAATGCCACAGAAGACCTCACGCAGTTATAGTAATGCAATGGCTGTCAGGGATCCAGCAACACACTTACTGTTGTGCCCGATTGATAAAACAAGACAGTGTGCCAAACATTACATTTAGCAGTCACTCTATTCACTACCAGCAGGAGAACAATATTGAAAAAGTCCCATACTTTTTTTGCTTTCATTGGTTGAGTGGTTCCAATTCATCTCATCTACACAAGCAACGAAGCATCACATTATAATTTATGGTTGTGTGGAAGAACTGGCGTTACCTTCCCAGCCAAGAATATTCCTGGCAAATTCACACACAGCCAGCTGCATTCCAAGGCACACACCTATAGACACAGGGAAGGGTAGGTTTGCTATTGCTGCATTCAACTTCATATTAGACAGAAACAAATCAATTAGTGGTTAATGTTAGTGTGGAGTCTTGCGTACCGAGGAAGGGTTTCTTCTGCTTGCGAGCCCAGTTGATGGCGCAGATCTTCCCCTCGGTTCCCCGGACACCAAACCCGCCGGGGACCAGGATGCCGCTGTGGATGCGGAGTGTACGTTAGCCACCGTGCTACACCAGACGAGCTGCATTTACGTCAAACATGGATGCCGTTTTACCCACAGAGGGACCCCTGGCCCGATGAGTGGGAACTTACTCGGCGCTGCAGAGTTTCTGCCAGGCTTCATGGTACCTCACCGGGTCTTCCTGGAGCATGCCTGGCTCCAGGTCAGCAGAGTCCACATACTGGGGACAGTGGGGAGATGTGGACACAGACATATAAAGACATGTATGTGGTACAAGGCCAACACACTGCAGATAGGCACATTTAGCTCTAAATACAGAATTAACTCAAAATACAAAAATGTGAGATGAGACATAAAGCTTTGATTTCTGAATCTGCTTCTGATAAAGCTTTGATTTTTGATTTTTTTTTAAACCAAATTGTAAACCAACAGCCATAACTTAAAGTGGAATTAGACTAAACTATTTTGCATTAACTTATAATGATGAAGTAAATGCTGATTGCACAGTGTAATGCTATAGAATAATGACACATTGGTGTTAAGTTTGGTTCTCTATAAGCCTTGACTTCACTATGCAATTCTGTCCGCCGCCTGGCAGGATTATCCTGGCCAATCGATTTACGGCACAAAGGAAGTGCTTCAACCACCCAGGAGCGACACAGCGGGCTGTGTGAACTATTTTATTACGAGGCAATGCACATCGTTATAATTGCCAATAGTTCCCACATTCAATATAAAGTTATGACAATTTGAATTTGCCTCTTGGGTGTCTTCACAGACTTTTTGGAAACAATTGTCGTGCGTGTGTCCTGTGCTGTTGGTAGTCGCTAGGCCCTATGGAAAACCCAAACTGATTGTCCTTGTGACAGCTGGGCAAACAAAAATACCACTTGGAAAAGTGGTCTACTTCCACTTTAAGTGACTCATCAGATGTAGCTGTAGATCAAACTTCACTAAATTTAGTTTAGTGTTTAAATACTGCCTTGCACACCAAATACATGTGTAATTCCTTGATGGTAAAAACAGATTTTCTTCTCAAATACATTTTCTTTTCATTACCGTCCGCTTAAGGGTTGTAAACTTCTATAGATAAGACGTTAGAGTCAATTTTCTGGGGCTTGACAAGGAAGTGGAATTCAAGAAAGTTGTTTCAGTGTTGTTTCGCCCTTTGGGATTTTATAATACAAGGACATCTGAAATTAAAATCTTTTCTCCATAGACTGTTCAAGCGACTGTATTGCCAACAAAAAGAAAGGGGGACGACTTCGCACTACTGTACATGTACCTTGACGTCTAGCTTGTGGCTAATGGCTAGCGCTGAGTGCTCCAGAGCTTTGATCACAGAGGCGTAGGAGTCAGAAAACTTGGTGTACTTCCCTACTAGCGCGATGGAGCAGTGCTCTAGGAGTCTGTCAGACCTGGAAACCACAATACACAATACACACACACATGAATATATGACCAAGGAAAGGAGCTTCACAAGTGCAGACACGTTCATAAGTGGCGTTTACTAGATGAGAACAAGACGCTAGCTAGATTAGATGTAGGTTAGATGCAAGACCTGACAAGTTCCCAAGCAGTATTTAGAGAAACCTTTTGCGTGAACCTTTTTGTCATCATTAAAACATGAACTGAAATGTAAAGTAAAACAATGTGGGTCAATCCACGTTCTGTATTGTGATATCCAGCCCTGAACTCAGTGGGCGTCCAGTCCACGTGACGCATCTGCCTGCCTTCAATACCCGCATTTGGATAATTGTGTGGCATGACTAGACAACACCAGTGGTCCAATCTCATGAAGTGCATTCAAATTAATAATTCAAATGAAGCACACGAGGCAGGAAGGAGCATGTAGCACCAGCACACCACTTCCTCAAATTGTACTTCATCATTGATGACCTTGAATGAACACAACTAGCTCGTCCAATCAAGGCACTCACTGATGACCTGTAGGCCTCAAACCCAAACCTAGCGGCCTCAAACCGACCAGTGTGCCTTCAGTCTGACTTTGGCACCCAGGGTCCAAAATGTACTTTTAGAATTTCGTTTTTTCATCTGCCAGAGTGTAAAATCTACCGGCCAAGCAATTGTTTTAATTTCTTTTTACCTGCCAAATGAACAAATCTATTATCCATTGGCTGGCACCGTCATCAAAATACAAAAAAAAACAACAGTATATACAGATCTTATCTTGTCCATTTTATCCACCTTTTCTGTAAAATGATGGCATACCCACACCTACATTGCTAGGTTAGGGCATTCAGAGGAAGGACTCATTAATAAAAACTCCATTACCGTCATGCATATCGTCACCACCTGCACACACCTGTCAGACATCTCCTTCCACTTGGCCAGCATCTTCCGAGGCCGCCCCTCTATGTGCATGTCGAGCCTGCGGCTGAAGTAGCTCACCACGCCCTGGTCCTCCAGCAGCAGGGGCACCTTGTAGATGGATGAAACATCGTGCACGCAGATCACCTGCAGCACAGAGAAACACAGGACCTTGTTAATTCAACCTTTGGACCCTTGATTCTTAACCTGGCTAGTCTGGAACCTCTCAGTTCATTTTCGATTTCCAAGGGGAGTTAAACGGGCACAGACCAAAATGCCTCTGGACGCAATTGGATAGACCTACAACCAATCAGAGCAACGAAACGTGTGACGTGCGAGTGTAAATTAACAGTGTGCCACATCCGGGAGTATGGCAAACACATCTTAAAAAAACAAACAACTAAGTGTAGTTGTTTGTTCTTCTTTTAGAAAAAATATATACCGTCCAGTTTGTTTAATACTGTTGCGATAGCGGATTCAACAGACCGTTCCACATCAGCAGTAGCCATCTTGGTTGTTTACGAAAATGCCTCAACGGCGCTCCTCTGTACAGTCATCGTATCAAACCCGCCCCATAATAGATAAACGGCTGTGATTGGCCCAACCCAAGCCAGGTCGGCTGGAAATCTGTCTGACGGTGGGGGGGGGGGGCGGGGCAAACGTATCTGCCAGAGCAAATAAAACATGAGCTTGCAGATTCATATGGTTCCCAGCCTCCCACTTGCTTCTACCCTGGATCTCAAGTAGATTTCTATCTGCAGTGTGTGTGTGTGTGTGTGTGTGTGTGTGTGTGTGTGTGTGTGTGTGTGTGTGTGTGTGTGTGTGTGTGTG
>JAOPJI010000092.1:3744605-3755156 GCA_027122695.1 Merluccius productus
TCCAGCGGTCCTACTATGTTATAGCAGGACTACTGATCCAGCGGTCCTACTATGTTATAGCAGAACTACTGATCCAGTGGTCCTGCTATGTTATAACAGAACTACTGGGGGGAGATGGCACCGAGCCTGGGCCGGAAACCAACAACTGCAGAGGGCCAAGTTACGCCTTGTTTCCTGTTTCGTTACGGAGATATTCTACCCAAATCCCCTGCCTTTCAGCAGGGGATTTTAATAAGTGTATTTCCACAGTGGCCAGTCTACACGGTGCTGATTTAAAACCTTTACAGGTACTTTTTTTTTTTTTTTTTTTACAGTTTAACCAATTACGCTCTAACAGATTGCCTCCAGCAACATGATTGGTCGAAACAAAATAAAGTGAAACACCCCGTTCCCAGATTTGAGCTCATCTGCCATCAGATTTTAGATTATTAATCCAAAATCTAACTTGTGAGACTAAAAACTAGTGTTTTACCAAATCCAAATCCAAATTCGCTTCTCGAATCCAAATCCCTTTGAATCCCTAATTCAATTTTTTAAATGTGTTTTATTTCACTCAATGCAATTCAAAAACATGCTCCAATTTAACATCATCCTTAGCTGCAAATGTAGGGCTAGGTCTTGTAGGATTAGTTGATTTGTACCAATACCTGTGATTCAATGCCAACGCCAATGCCAAAACCTACCGCAAAGGGATTGGTTAGACTCTGAGCCTAAATGCACAATGAGTAGTATTTGTTCAATTGTGGTTTGTAAACACAACATTGAAAGTTGGCCCTTCCTTCCCGGCTGTGCACCAGAAGCGCTTGCCAGCGGGTGAAAGGCAACCCCGGATTGATTCTCATTTTGGAGCAAGCTTTGTTTGCTTGGTGTTTCGCCTCGGATGGTTGACCTACTCAGAACCCGGCCGTACCTCGATGGTGTTGTATCTGATGTAAAAGTGACTGGCCGTCCGGCCCAGGTCTGTGGAGCCAAAGTAGCCGGTACGCTCCTCAAAGCGGATCATGCGGGCTTTGTCCAGCTTCCTGCCCGCCTCCACGACCAGCTCCCTTCTGTACATCAACAGCCCTGGGTCCATCTGAGACACACACACACACACACACACACACACACACACACACACACACACACACACACATGTACGCATGCACACACACAAGGGATTGATGGAGGAGAATAATTAGCTGGAGATTATTAGCTTGGCACTCTTCAGATACTGGAGATGATGATGATGATGATGAGGATGAGGATGAGGATGAGGATGAGGATGAGGATAACTGCATAACTTGGTTCCCATCTCAAAACAAAGTGGGATAGACAAGACACACTGACAGTGACGGAGCAGAATCTGGCCGACAGATGGAAGTCTGAAAGGTGGACCGGAAAAGACAGCAAGAGAGCGGACTAGCGGGCACAGGTGAAGAGGAGCGGAACAGGCATACAGGGAGACAGACAGCAAGACAAGGATACAGACAGCGAGACAGGGATACAGAGAGACAGACAGACAGACATACAGGCAGAGAGACAGACAGACAGACAGACAGGGAGACAGAGAAAGGCAGACAGACAGGTAAACAGAGAGACAGACAGGGAGACAGGGATACAGAGAGATAGACATACATGGAGACAGACAGCGAGACAGAGAGACAGACAGACAGCAGAACAGGGAGACAGACAGCCAGACAGACAGGCAGACAGGGAGAGAACTGTCTAATTCCCTGTGCTGTAGTGGGTTCCCCTGCGCTCTGACCTGGTATGCCTTGTGGTTGATCCCATAGGCCAGTGGGTTGGCCCTCATGCGCACGTACAGGTAGGAGTAGCTGAGCCACTTCACCGCCTCGTCCACGTTGGTCACTGATCCAAGGGCGACCTGAGAGAAACAAAGACATACAGCGTTGAAGAGAGCACTTGCTTTAAAAAGATGTTTACACACAGCTTACACACAGTTATAGCTAAGACGAGCCTCTGGCACCACCTAGTGGATCATTCAGAACAGTGCCGTCTAACCTGGCAATGGTTTCTAACAACTGTACAATCACATGACCCATGGGCTATTGGTCGTGGACACACACACACACACACACACACACACACACACACACACACACACACACACACCTGCATTGAGGTTGTCAACCAGGCTGACAGACAAACAGACAGACAAACAGGCAGACATACCTCTGTGTTGAGGTTGTTGGCCAAGCTGACAGACAGACAGACAGGGAAACATACATGGAGACAGAGAGACAGACATGTAGACAGACAGGGAGACAGACACACAGACAGAAAGACACACAGACAGAAAGACACACAGACAGACAGACAAACCTCTGTGTTGATGTTGTCGACCAGGATGACAGACAGACAGGGAGACAGACAGGGAAACAGAAAGACAGAAAGACAGACAGACAGACAGACAGACACACCTCTGCATTGAGGTTGTCTGCCAGGCTGTGGAGGAACTGGCTCTCGATGGGGTTCTGCTGCGTGAGCAGCGTGAGGTAGTGGCTCAGCTTCTCGTGCGTCGTGATGATGGTTCCCTCGCCGTGCTTGTCGAACTGCGGCCGGCCGGCGCGCCCAAAGATCTGCATGACGTCCAGGATGCCCAGGTCCACCAGGGTGCCCCGCTTGGCGTCGTAGATCTGGGTGCCCTGCGTTACCGTGGAAACAAGAGGAGACGACAAACGGTCAGAGGAGCGCTTGATTCTTTGTTTTTCTGTTGCCTAGGCAGTGGAACAATGGACCTGCAAGGAAACACAAACACACACACACACTTGGTAATAAAACAGTACAGAGAAAATAACCTGAAAGCATACACACACACACACACACACACACACACACACAGGTGCACACACACACACACACACACAGGTGCACACACACACACACACACACACAAATACAACTGGAAATAAAACAGAATAGAGAAAACAACTTGAAAGCGCGGACTCCGGCGTTACCTTGATGATGACCGCGTGCGCGGGCAGGTTGACGCCCCAGGCCAGCGTGGCGGTGCACACCAACACCTTCAGGTGGCCCCGGGAGAACATGGTCTCCATCAGGCTGCGGTCCGCACGCAGCATGCCCGCGTGGTGGATCCCGAAGCCGTCGGGGAACATCTCCCGCATCTGCTTGTTCCTGGACCTCTGGACCTGGTGGTGCAGACACAGGTGCGAGAGAGGGCACAGGTGAAGCAGAAGTTGCCCTTCTCTCGCCGCTCGAGCGGAAATGAAGACACGAAGAAGAGGAGGAGGTCGTCTCGTCTAGTAAAAGTTACGTGGCGGCGCGCAATGTGTTTAGTAGAGCTCCGGGCTTCTTAGAAAGGGCCTATATCTGTCGTCTCTTCTTGGTTAACACGGTTGTGGCAGCGTTGGCAGACCTTTGCTTCCTTCCTCTCTGCGATAAGAGAAGTTAAAGAAGAAACTGGTAAACGGAGACTTGTGTGCACACCATTAGGAATGCCGACACCGACACACACACACACACACACACACACGCGCACACACAAGAATGTAAATGAAATATAATGAAAGTGTAAGGATTGAGATGCGGGCCGGGTCGTGAGTGAGGGTCACGGCCCGTCTGAACTGTAAAGGTCGCTTCATCGTGGAGCTTTATCTCGCAGTTTCTGGGTGTCTAAATGGAGGTCAGAGTCCAGCAGGCCTCTCCAATGGCGACGGAAAGCCTATTACATCCAACAGCGTGTGTGTGTGTGTGTAGTAGCTGTGTGTGTGTGTGTGTGTGTGTGTACTAGTCAGAAGGCGAGCATATCTTTTGGTGGAGAGGAGCAGAGGCCCTTAGGCAGTGGAGATCTTCAAACCAAAGAGAGTTTGAGAGCATGACTGGTTTGAATAACCAAGTATATTTTAAACAGGGTTCCCATTTGACTGGTAAAAAGCCTTATTATTGGATGTGTGCAAGAAAGACCGCATCACGGGCTCGCACGCCGTCTCAACAACACCATAGGCAATTTAGCTTGTTATTACATGTCATAGGAACCTTAATTAGGGGTAAAGGGCGGTACCAATACTAATCACACTACAAACAAAGGTATTTACATACATTTTGATTGTGTTTAACCGCTACACATTTCTAATCTATCTTATTAAAAAAGAAAAGACCGCTTTATATAATTAGATTTACCTAATTAAACAACTACTTGTTTCACGATGAAGGTTTGTTTGTTTGTTGTGATTCGAACATTACGGTGCAGAGAGGAGACGCCGGTTCTGCATCAGTATAATGCAGCACGGTGAAAAAGTGTGCATCAGCATTACATATCAACAGCTAAACTTTAGTCACCATTTTGCATTGCATTCGCCGGCATTGATTACATTCGAGTGCTCGAACCGCAAAGCGCAATGTCACAAATTTAACAAAAATCTTTCGCAGGATCTATAGAAGGTGTTACCTTCATCTGCTGTCCATTTTAAATATGTATGAAACAAAATGATCCTCGGGTTCTCTCTATTCTTCCATGACATAAAAGGCCACCTCATTTATCCTTTATGCCCATTCCTTTATCCTTCATGTATCATTTATTCCATGAAACACGCTTCAGTAATGACTATGCCACGGTGAGTTCATAAATTATTCAAATCCTGAGCAACTTTTTTACCGGGGGACGACGCCCTTCGATCTCCATCATTGCCTTACCTCACCTCCCGAGAGTTTCATACTTTGGTGCCTCCACCTGGCTGATCTTTGACGTGTTTTCTTTTTTTGTGTGTGTAGACTGAAGTGATTGTCAAGGATTAGCATACTAAAGTATTCATCTGGACACATACCTGTGGATATGGTATGATAACGCAATGTACAGCAACCGCGCCGTTCTGCCATGTGCTCCCTGGTATCGACATCCTAGGGCGTAGCTGGGCGGAGATTCTGTGTGTGTGTGTGTGTGTGTGTGTGTGTGTGTTATTAATGTATATTTGCTCTGTGTGTTGCATGGGCATTTGTGCGTCTCTGTTGTGTGTATGCAAGTGTACATGTGCTTGTGCATGTGTGTGCTCTGTGTTGCATTTGCGTGCGTGTGTGCGTATGTATGTATGTGTGTCTGTTGTGTGTCTGCGTGTGTGTGTGTGTGTGTGTGTGTGTGTGCAGGCGGATTAGAATGCAAGGGCTGCAGCCTCTCGCTTTGAGGTGTCACAGCGCGTTACGGCCTCGCTCCCGCCGCCCCTTTAACGCGAGGCAAGGCGGGGCCGATGGGTGCAGTGGCGTCCGCTCAATTGGAGGTGGCAGGGCCCTAAGCTCCTGATCAGGCCTCATTAGGGCCCTGTCACCCCCAGACGCCCCCCCCCCCCCCGAGCCTGGGAGGGGCGTCCCTGAGGAGTGGACAGAGCCGTTCATCCATCCATTCAGATATCCATCCATCACAATCACACAGAACCCATTATGCCCAAAAGCGTGTCAAGAGTTTCTCACATTGCACATGACGTTACACACATACATTCAAGTGCGTGCACACACACACACACACACACACACACACACACACACACACACACACACACACACAAGGGTGTGTCCTCTCTGCTAAATATAGATATGGGCTTTTTGTTTCCCACCCCATACCCTGAAAACAACACAAAGGCATTGTTGTGAATTTTACCCTTTTTGGAATTCAACAAAAGATCTTGGCCTATTATTGAGTTAAAGATTTAAAATACACATACAGAGACAGCAAAAACAATATTGTTTCATTGTGAGGTAGAAAACATTGCATTGTGAAAAGAAATATTAAATGTTAAATATAAATAGTGGAAATACACAACAAAAAATGACAAAATGACACAACATAACACAATTGGTTTCTTGGACATAACAGCTCGTGTAAAAGAGCATGCTAATTTTAAACCATGGTTCAGGGACAAATTGAGGTAGACTTGTATAGCTTTTTTGACAAGATAATTCCTGCCTTGGACACACGATAAAAAACATGTTATGGTAAAATAGGCCATAGGGAGAAAATGACATCGTAGAAAATGGGGGTGAACTCAAGCACAAAGGGATGGATCCTCAGATGTGATCAGTGTTAATGCTTCTCAGGCTTGGCATTAAAAGATAATAAATATCCCGCAGCCAGACTTCCTTTGCACTAGTTTTTGGAGTGTGTGAGAGAAGTCAAATGCGATGACGGCAAACTATACAGACACCTTTCCCATCCAACTTTTGCACTTAAATATCGTATGATATATGTTGCATGCAGAAGCCTAGACTAAAGGTTTCTAGAGCATGCACTGTTCCCAGATATCGGTGGCCTTCCCTTTACTAATCATATACTACACTAACGACATGAAGCGTGTCGTACTCTATTCTACTTTTCTATATTCTATAATGACCATGCAGACTCATAACAGTATAATAGGCCTGTTATCATGATAAATATGCTGGATATTAACAGTGAAAAATAAAATCAATAATATATATATTTTGTTCATGTTAGTGCCATGCTCACTTCGACTCGATAAAGGCCAAAGTTGTCCAACATCTATTTTATATATTTTTTTAAATAATGGTGCTGGAACAAAAATCTAAGAGCAGGACTGTAATATGTGGTAAAAAATAAAATAAAAGTCCTGAATTTCCATCTATTAAACATGACAATACAATGGTTTATCCTTGCGGTTCCACATTGTCTAACAGACCATAATGTGAAGATAGTGCATTACTCATTTGGCAATTAAAAACCACCTGCCTTCCAGCAAGATAAGACAATGTTTGCATAACTTAATAAAAACGGCATGAAAACAGAATAAATGTAGAGATGATTCTCCCACACTTCAAGATTATAAATGTGAAACAACACAAAGGGAACGGAAAACAAAGCCATTTGACGCACACTCTTTGATTAATACTCTGAAGACCATTATTGCATTATGTTGCCCTCAGCAACATCAAAGAGGGTGATGATGAAACTTTGTTGCAAAAATTATTACAGATTCGGGACTCATTTATTCTATGAGAGTAGCAAATAGCTTTAGCATTCAAATAATACAGCTATGGAGACGAGGTATTCGTTGGACTACATGTTGGGAGTAGTCTATGACACGTGTGTAGTCTGTGTGCAATGACTTATCCAAAATGCACAAAGATGGCCCCACAGCGAGTTCGACAGTGGCTGATAGATGCCAAAGAGAATGCTCTTCAAAATAAATAGTAAATATATAAAAGATAAAAGGCGTTTACAATCATGAATATAGTACAGCTTGTCCAGCACAGTGCGAAAAAAAACAATATGAAGACAAAAGTGATTCATTCATTATGCATTGTGACTGAAAAGACACCTCCCTGAGAGGTTGGATACGTTACTGCGGTATTAACTGTGGGTTTCAAGTCAATACGAAACAAACCGCTATCACAGTTTTGAGAATAAAGGCTGCCTTCGCATGGTTTCGCATTCAAGTTCACACAGTTACAGCTAGCGACGGAGAGGTCCGTTGCCGTCTCATATCACTGTACCTTTTTCTTTGTGCAGAGACTTTTTTTTTTTTTTGGTAATTAGCTCTTTTTCGTGGACGACAACATTTTAAAAGACCGCACCAAACCTCACGTGAGAGTCGATGGCCATGGTCCTTTTGGCAACAGTGGTGGCAACATTCACAGTTTCACATTCACTTGGCCACAAAATTCAAGAGGAGCACATCATTTAAAAAGAATGAAAGAATTACCTGCAGGGACACGGACACTGTTCTGTCTACATTCATGTGTTTGATTGTATAATTAAATGTGTTTGTTTTGCGTTTGTTATTTGAGTGGAGGTATCGTCCGTTACATGTCTCTCCTCGCCTAGCTGTGTTTGTTGTACTACTGTTTGCCGTAGTAGTACAAGTAGCAGTAATCATGTGTTCAATCATATGTTCATGCACTATGCATAAATATAACAATCATCTTGCTCAGTGGCTTAAACTCTAGATCCCTGATAAAAGTACCGGTGAAGTTTTGTTCTTCCACAAAAGTGTTGAATCAAAGTCATAGGAACATCCCATGTGTAGGATTGTTTCTTTACATAGCGAAGACACTTATCTAAGGCAGATACACAGCCCACATCTAAAACTACAAAAACATTATTTTGCATTTATTTGTTTTTAAGTTTTTTTTTCTTTCTTTTTTTCATGGTGGATATGTCTTTTGGCAATTAAAAGGCTCAGCTACTGAGCAACAAACTATTTATTACACTGCTCAATAAATAAAACCTGAGGTAGTCCATAGGCAGCATTCCAGTGTGTGTGTGTGTGTGTGTGTGTGTGTGTGTGTGTGTGTGTGTGTAGGGGTATTGTGGGTGGGTGGGTGTGTGTGTGTGTGTGTGTGTGTGGGTGTGTGGGTGTGTGTTTGCGTGTGTGTGTTTGCGTGTCTGTGTGTGTGTGTGCTCAGTGCGGTGTGTGCGTGCACCTGTGTGTGTGTGTGTGTGTGTGTGTGTGTGTGTGTGTGTGTGTGTGTGTGTGTGTGTGTATGTCGGAGGTAATGTCGTCTTTTCCCTGATCAGTTCCTCGCCAGCTCCCTCAGTCGTAGTCTTGCGTGTCGGGCTCCTGTCCCGGTGGTTCCTCCTGGTCCAGTGCTCCACTCTGAGGGCCCCCCGCTCCCTGAGGGCCCGCCCGGGCCTGCTGGGCTTTGAGCGGACAGCTGGCCACCATGTGAGCGAAGCTCTGACAGAAATGGCACTTTTTGGGCTGAGGCGGCAACTGGCATTCTTTGGCATGGTGGTCTGGTTCTCCACAGTTGTAGCATCTTGATCCAGCAGAGACAGAAGAACACCACAATCACTACCCGACTAATTGAATGACTGGTATAGATTTGCAATAGATCAAGAGATAAAACACACATGGCATGAGATGACATACTATAACATCAGTTAATATGAGTATAGAAATAATATTGTATATTGAATTATGAAACATAAAGTTTGATAATATCAGCGACAGCGTTCTATATCCGAATGTATTTTATAAACTATGCATGTATGGTCTCTTACGCCCACCAGAGGGCAACAAACCCTTGTAAAGGAGAGGTGATAAACATGTATTTGCATGGAGACAAAGAGATTAACTGTTTCATGGAGAAAACTGTCGGGATTATGAAACTAGTATTAATTGGCACATCATAAGAACAGTGTTATCATTACCCAAGCAAGTCACACCATAAGCCATCTTAAATACGACACTTTTAAATGGGAATTGTTTGTCTGTCATAAACAGACATAATATTGAGCCTACCAAACTCCCCTTTCTAAACCATGTTTCTTATCTTAAAAACAGCCTGGAAAAAGGAGGTATTAACAACAGTGTGGGACCAATGGGGGAATCGAAGTTGCCTGGTTTCAGTCCCCGAATCCCCGCTTTTTAACAATGTTCTGTGATTCAGCTGTACTATGATAACTATCACACTATGTCATATACTATAGAAATAAAAATTCTGGATGATTATCAGGCTAGGATTAAAGCTTTGTCCAATTATTTGTCTCAATATCCAGTCACTCTCTACGTACGTTTGGAACCATTTTGCTTACATAACTTTTATGAAATGTGGACACTAGCTAGCTTACAACAACGCTGCTTTAAGCATAAAATCAATACTAAATTCTGTGACTGACTGAGCTCTACCTCAGCAGCTGGTCGCGCTTATTGATCACATTCTTCCAATCGATAGCGTGATAAGAATAGCGTGTGTGCAAACACTGGTGGCTAAATTCAATAATAGGCTATTCAGGAGACGCATATGCCGGGATTGTTCTTGACACCTTTAAGAGAATGTCATCAGGACTGATACGATGACAATAGGATGAAGCAATTTTGCAGGTTTGTAAAGCAAATCCTATCTGAGATGTGCTCCAGTGACACACACGTTACTATATTTAATTCTCAAGACAGTACTCTTTGGGATGCAGATAACATACTTGACAACAGGCAGGAGGATCGCACAGTTAATTGTGTCCGCTGATAAGACATTTTGGATCAAATAGGTTTTACTTTTGCACATTTCAGTAGACTATTAAACATCTGAACCTATAGAAATGTTGGGTTTTTACATGCATGTTCTCCACACAAATGTTGATCAATCGATTTAAGACTTTCTGTGGACTCAACATCACCAATGTAAGTAATGAAAGCCTTTCCTTTCTGTGAAATGAGCTGCAGCATTTCCCCCCGCCCCCGCAGCACATGGTCTGTGTAAATGCATGGTAACCTAACACTCTTCTCAGCAGAGGTCTGCCTCCGTGACCTCAGAAAACCTGCCTGGCCATATATGGGTTTTACCTCCACAAAAATCTGGATCATCTCAAGGTGGTCCACGACTTCCTTCCTTCCCTCGCTTTTTTTTTTTTTTTTTAACCACATGCCTCCCAACCCCCAAATCCCCAAATCCAATCCCAGGGAGAGAGTGGTGTGGTATCGACTGGGTTTTGGTGGCCGGGAGGTGTGTAAGAGGGAGCTCTTTGTTTCAATACCATGCCGACCTTTGAACCCTGACCCCTGGGTCTCTCGCTGCCGACCTCCCCCCCCCCCCCCCCCCCCCCCCCCCCCCCCCCCCCCCCCCCCCCCCTCCCCCCCCCCC
>JAOPJI010000092.1:3872415-3884112 GCA_027122695.1 Merluccius productus
CCGCGGGGGGCGGGCCCGGGGGGCCGGGGGCGCGCGCCGGGCGCGGGGGGCCGGGCGCCCCCGGGGGGGGCCCCCCCCCCCCCCACCCCGGAAAAGACATTGAGCGGTTGAGGGGTGAATGCCGAGGGTGGTAGTTTTTCCACTATGATCACCGGTTTACACTTATCCCTCATGGAATTAAATTTCCCCTAATGGAAAATAAGTGTACCAATAGTAGTGCTTACAAATGCTAATGTTTCTGCCACTAGAGGGAGAACTAGCCTGAACCAAAACAAGAGGGCCGAGTCGTACTCCAACCGCAGTTCTCTGTCTTTGCGTGCTCTCCGTCTCGTCGAAGCACAATTGCGTATTCGGGTGTTTCATAGCTTGAGACAACAAACAACACACAGTCTCCTGCTTTCCATGGCACATTTCACAACTTGATACATTCACAGGAAAAAAATACAGCACTGTCAACATCAATCTCATCTCCCAGAGGCGAGTTTCCTTACCTGTTCGGAGAAAGCAACTGAGGCGAAAAATCACCCTGGAAAGCTTTGAACGCTCTCAACACAAAGTAAATCAATGTTGCCATCTCCGAGGGTGCGGAGGAGAAACCTCAGATACCGGCTCCTCTGGGGTGATTCTAGTCTCCTGGACGGCCCCGGTTTTCCTTTAATCTCCACTATTTGCTCCGCACTATGAACTGCATTCTGATCGTCTTGTAGCTCCTCGGCGCCTCACACCCCCGGGCTGCCTACTGGTTTTTTTTTTCTCCCTTTTCTGAACAATGTCCTCCAAGCCTCTGTTCTACCCTTGTTAACGCCACAGTGTCTCTCGCCGATTGTCTACTGCAAAAAAAAACAATCCAACACCTCGCCTCGTTTTTCTTTCCCCCTGGTACCTTTCTTATTTATTTCCCTTTTTCTGGCCTGAGACTTTTTCCTAACTTGGTTGGGCTATCCGGCGCTGTTAAGCCGAAACCACTGCGGAGATGTCCTCCTCTACGGAGCGGGCAGCCAGACAGGGTTTCATGTGTGGATATCAGAACAACTCGACAACACCTCACTCCCTATTCCCATAGACCCCATGCTGAGCCAGCCAGGACCCTATCTTTCGGAAGCACAGGCTTAGTCATATTACTCAAGCGAATTATTCATGTTGTTAGAGTAGGTCAGTTTTACAACTGAGTGTAAAACTGAGTGGTTGGTTGGCAACAAATAGTTATTTTACAGTTTAGATTTGAGGTTCAAAGCGGGAAGTCTTTATTTCGCCCTGAAGAGGTTAGATCCACAGCTTTGCCCTACTTCATTGTCTTGACGATTAAACTGTCCACAAATAGTGAATGTTTCTGCCTAAAATCCCCTTTTTTCCACAGAGGCACCAACCGTGGTTACCACCCAGCTGTGTATAACCCATTTTTACCCATTGTCTATTTAGTGGGTTTCTGTGGTGCGTAGACGCTTTGAGTCTACCGCCGCTGAACTAAGTATATTCATAGCATCTTATTCTCCATTGTCTACTCCTACACCATGCGTTTGCAGTTTATTCCAGGTCATTCACTACAGGCACTTCTCTCATTCTTTTTCTAGGAGGATGCGCAAAACACAGACAACCTCTGACCACGTCAGGAGACTGCTGCTGCTGGTACCACCTCTCTGTGGGAGTGTGGAACAGCTGGCCTGCGGTCAACAAAGCTGACTTCATTCCCAGTCTGAACTCCCGAAGTCCTGGCTGGAGAAAACCAGGCAGCCAGGCTGCACTCTCAGGTTTGCTCATCTCTAAATCTCTTGAAGTTCCCCCCGTCTCTCTCCCCACACAAGGAGAGAGGGAGGTGTATGCAACGACATCCTTTGCATACCATGCTGGTCGTATTATAGCCTCCCTCCGTGTTGCATAGTCTCTTGGTGAAGAAACGTCAAAGTCAGATTCGGAAACAGTGAAAGACTGCATGCTGTCTTCGAAGATGTCGGGACCAATGGTGAAGGTAAAGAAGAACATTTCATCCATCCAAAAAATACCAATGTCCCACACAACGATAACTCATTTTATTTTGAATGAATAATAAATCAGTTTTGAATTTATCTTCGGAAAAAGACAAAATACATGAGGAATAACAGGTCCATGTAGACATGTATGAACCGACTGCCCTATTTTGTGTTAGATAATCAAATTGTGAAATCTCTTCATGCACAGTATTAAGGGTGTTTACATGTAACTGCTTAAATGCGATAATTGCTGCAGAAAGTGCATGGGGAAACATAGCCCCATACCATCTATCGGTATGAACAGATGTGCGAGGGTCATTTCAAACATACCAGCACAACATGGGAAAGTACTTAAAAAGATCAATTTGGTCCCCAGCGGTCTGCTAAAGGTAGTCTATAGTAAGCGTTTCATAAAAGCTATAAGCCACATGAGGTCGTGATTTAAGAACAGCTAGGGGGCGTTGTTGCTTAAGAAGACCCATTGCTGTAGAGCACACTTCACTGAACTGTACCAGTGTTGGGGTATTTAGAAAGCACTTTGATATGCAATATGTACTGTAAAAATAAAAAACTGTATATAGTTCTGATTCCTATGGCTACTCTGCACTCTCACTACTCCAATGTTGATAGCTTTGGATAAAAGTGTCTGCTCAATATTATAGGCATGACCCTTCCACCCAAGTTGATATTTGATTCTGCTCACCTGCATTTCTCCAAAGCGGTAGTAGGACATCTTGTACATGAGGCAGTTGAGCAGTGTGGGTGAGCCGGCCTTGTCCACTCTGAACTCTCCCTGAGGGGTGAAGTAGTCACTCTCCTGAAGGACATGGAGGGGGTGGGGGGGGGCACACATGTTCAAAGACAGATTTGGATCACACGTGGCACGCAGACGAGGACACTCAAGGAGAGTGATCTAAATGCAAAGTGATACGGGTGATCGGTGCAATGGGTTCCCTGCAACGTGACGTTGGCGCGACCTTCACTCAAGGAGACGCACAACAAAACGCATTATTTTAAGCTTTTTTCCAGGGCCGCCGAACTCACCGCGCATAATTACATTGCAATCTTTTGTTTAGGCCCCGAATCAAATCGATAGCGGTGGTTAAAGCCCACGCAAGGCAACCGTTTTAAATAAACACCTTTTCAGCCTTCACAGCATTCTGGGGACCTGCAACTTGGCTCATTAGGGCCAGGAGCACCTGGGTCTGCATTACTTTAGCCAAACTAATTAGCCGGAGGTATACAGCCGGGAGCGCGGGTGTGCCCTTGATGGTACCAATGCATTGTGGGTGCTCCGTGAGTTGGCCGGCGTTCAAAGAGACGAGAGTAGCAACGGTGACTAGGTGGGCGCTGCCACGGCCCCGCATGGGTGCACGCACCTACACACTCACCCTGATGTCCTTGGGGTGCTCGCCCTCCGCTATCCGCACCATCCAGAGGAACTTGTTGATGTCATCGCCCGAGTAGCCAATCACACCGCCGAAGATGATCAGAACGTAGTCCACGTCCAGTGACCGCATGATTTGGTAGGCCGCGCTCTCATTGGAAGACATGGCTTTGCCCACCTGGACAAGACCAGAAACGGGTGAAATGATGTTGCATACAGATGTAACCTGCTACCCCGCTCTGCGTTTTACACCATTTGGTACCAGGGAAGGATAAAACAAAATAAAACTACTGCTCTAAGGAATCACACATGCATTTACCAGAACAAATGCTGGGAGAGATAAAGAGTGACTGTGATAGCAACTTGACAGAGCAATCAAAACCCTGATGCTCTGTTTGGCCGAGAAAACAACATTTCAAACAATGCCAACACAGGAGGAAGATTTATTCCAAGGTGCACTTGTATCCAGACCAAAGCAAGAAAAGAGACGAGGAGGAGAACATTGTTAAGACCCACTAAAAAAACACTGCATGGTAAGGACAAAGAAATGGGAGAGAGCTAGCTCACCAGCGCTATGTGGCTGTTGTTCCAGGTGTTGTTGTCCACCAGCGTGGTGCGGTTAGCCATGCCAGCTATCTGGTAGCCGTAGTCCCACCACGACATGACCCGCACGTGCTCGTCCGTGTTCTGCCTCAGCCAATAGTACGCCTCCCTGAAGTCGTCAAGTATGTTGCGTGTCCTACCGAGGGGAGAAAGTTGGGGGTTGAGTAGAAGTAAAGCACCACTACAAGTGTATGGGGGCCTCTCTCCACCCCCCCCCCGCCGCCATTAATATTTCAAGTCAGGACCGAAATAATTTACCATGTGGCAACAACAGCTGAAAAAGGAGCGTCGCTGCATAATGACTGGAAGCCAAAGCCCTCATTTTCATATTTTAATTGAACATTCCACTCCTGAGTTGACTGCCAGCGATCCATTAAACGATAGGTACACTGAGTTGTGTGTGTGTGCGAGAGAGCGTGTTTTACTAAACAAAGGCGTACATGCATTCATGCCATTTTTCACACACATTATTTCACAGAATCAAAAGGAAAAACAAACCCAGTAATGCGCAAGAAAGCAGGCTGTAATTTGAACAATCACTAAGCAACAAGGCATATATTTTGTATGTACATGTAGACGCTCACCTGCAGCAATGTGCCCCGCCCCCAATGCAAATATATGTTCAGTGCTGTGAAAGACGGAGGGGCTCTGTCTTACAACGGCACATAAAACGCGATCGCGGGATACATCCACGATGTGATGAAAATGTGATGAAAGCGCGACAGTCGTCTCCCACATGGGTCATTAGCATGTGCAGTCACAACCAGGTAATTAGGCTGCAGATACACACGCTCGCCACGGAAGACCAAGATTAAACATTCAAATCTAATTAACTCCCTTTGATTCCCATCTCCTCAGTGTGTTGTTGTAGCGGCGGACATGCAGTGTGAAGACGGCAACATGTTTGCTGGCTTCTCCGCCACAACGGAGGGAAGGTTTTGGCGGTGGTGATATCGTCAAAAAAGCTATTCAAGGGCCCTAGAGTGACTCGACAGAAGTATTATTTGAAGGTTTACAGTCGACCCAGGCAATAACGTATATATAGTTTTTATGTCTTTTTTTGTTGTGGGGGGGGGGGGGGGGGGGTTGGCAGGCATGCTTTTAATGCTAACCACAGAAAACCAGAGACCAGAAGGAGAACAAATCCATGTGCGTGTGTGGGCCCTCACCCGTCGTGGTTATAGGAGGCTAGCACCACGCTGGGGCTGGAGTAGGCGTTGCTGGTGACCCAGGTGCAGTGCACGGCGAACATCATCAGCAGCATGAGCATCAGCATGGTGACGATGGACTTGATGTTGGGGCCCAGGCCCTCCTCCGCCTTCTCCTGCTCCGACACATGCTTGCGCACCTTGCCCGCCTGCAGGGGGAGACATCCCGGTCAGCCTCGACGCAGCAGCGCCACGCACCGCACACCACAACACTGAATTATTGAGCCGGAATCCGGGTTAATTATTGAATACGGTAAACGAGGGAGAAGCATCGGAGTGGAGATTATATTGTATCGCCTGGAGAGAGACAAAATCAAAGATGCAGCCATTAGGAAACGTATGCGCTGTGTTAGCGTTGTATTGGAAATAAAGTATGCTACAGTGTGCGTGTGTGTCACAGCATGCACACTTTATATTTGTATACGTTTACGATGCTTCCAAGCAGTGCCGTGGTCATGACTCATTATGCCGATAGTGAAAAGAGAAATATTAAAAGACAGAGACACAGAGAGAAGACAGGCAGCATAAGAACAATGCTCCCCTAAAATATATATACTTTATGGTGTGTTTCCGCGATGAAGTATCAGATACAAGATGAATACATAATATTCAAATGAAAGAATGATAATAGTAACAGGGATCACCATGGCAATGCAACAACAACAAAGCTAAGCAGCTGTAGCAACTTTGTAAACGGTGGGAGAAAATCTGAACGGCTCCCCCGCAGCAAGTAGTCCCGGATCAGGGTTAGCATTATCCCCCATGCACTTTAACCACTCCTTCCCAGTCACACAGTATGCCCAGCTGGTCCACAAATTCCACACCGAATTTACTGCAAAGTATAGTATAGACAGTATTCTGAAGAGCAATCACACAGGCGCTATTGTGGATGATGGATCGCCATGAAAGGAAAAAAAAACGAATTACCAACCTGTTAATATTAGTAAGGAGAGCTTTTCAGTATCTTTTGGCCGTGTTACCTTGAAATAGCGGTTAAATACGTTTATTATTAAAGCACTTCTAAAACCCCCCGCTTGCTGCAACCTCTTATTTCTATGGCCATAACTGACTAGTGGGAGTGCCACCATGGAAAACAAAATCCTGGGGAGAACCTTATTATTATGATTATTATTATTATTACCACCAGTTAGTTTAAAGTCCCGATGCCTACCCAACAAACTAATAACCAAAATATGCTAATATTCAGGCAGCTAATACTCAGCACTACTTGATATGGAGGGAAACAATCATATTCAGACAAACCACTCCTTTATACCAACACTGCATAACTACAACAGGACAAAGGTATGACAGTGTAGTTAACAAAAGTGATAGACGGATACTTCATATGCACATAAGAATCTGGGCCTATACATTGCTAATGGGAGGCTGAAGGGCGACTCCCTCGGTAGTACAGTATTCCATCACTGACATTGAGCCAGAATATATCAATGCATTTGTAGTCTTTCCACAGCTCTCCATACGAGACCATAGCCAAATTACACTACATCTAAAAACATATGGGACACACTGTTAATCCAACATGTTTCCTCTCCCAACTAAATATAAATGGACAGAAGCCAGCACTGATGCTTACACTGCAGTCCAGAACATGTCCCAATATCAACCTGACAAAGAAAACAAACCTGGCCACTCAATTGGCAAATAAATCTTAATTACAAACAATCAAAAACAGAAAACCAAACACAACACAGAGGGATCGTTTGACAGAGAATGTGCTTCATCTAAAAAAAAAAGAATTCAGAAAGCCGTCAAACAAAAAGCACAGAAACCCAATTGACCAAGGTGGACGCCTTGAATACAACAATACAAAAAAACTGCTTTGTATAAAAAGTCACAATATATGGCTTTTATGAGCTTGAAAAACTTGAAAAAGCCAATAAGAAAAACAACTTCTGGCAATTAATAAAAAAGGTATATACAACTCACAAATCAGAATAACCCAATTCAAAATGGAAATATCTTCGAATACTTTGAAAGTCAACGCTTTAAATTTATTGGAAGTGGCAATAAATGCTAATCAATGTTTTCTTGGTTACCCCATTACCATTTAAGAACTACAACAAAGACTAACAAATGGCAAACGCCTGCGGACCTGACAACCACAGAAATGCTAAAACACAGCAGCAATAAACTTCAATTAGCCGTACCACGATTATTTAATTTGGCATTTATCCAAAAATTCGGAAACAAGGGACTGATTACTCCGATTTTAAAAACTAGAGATAAGACATATTTTGTGTGACCTCTAATCACATGTTGTGCAGCAACTTGTTGTACAAATTAGGCATTAAAAGTAAAGCAAAAAAATACTATAATTATGATCTTTCAAAAAAAGCAAGATATCAATATCAATTAGTAAATATCAATTTAGATTGGACAACACAAAACACAACGCAGTGCATATGCTGCTTTGAATCTGGTGGGAGAAACCGACTGGAAAAGAACCACCAAGCACTTTCCCCACTATGCCATAGTGATACCCAGCCTGTACTCCCTATATCACAATTAAAACACAATAAATACATTTGAATATTTGGATCCATGGAAAACTAATTAAATCAATAAATATATTTTGATTCGAGATTTGGAATTGGCTCCTACTCAAACAATAATAAAACACCCCCAATAAACGAATATATTAACAAAATATAGGCTACAACCTGGCTGTTGAAACCGGTCGTCATAGAAACCAATGGTTAGATCGAAATAAAATCATTTGTACTCAGGTGAATTAGACATGACGGAGTCTCACTTTCTCATTAACTACCAAATATAATTAAATCAGAAATACAGCAGCTGGCTGAGGAGCATGTCCTTATGAAAAAGGGGGAATGAAAGATAGGGGAAAAGTCATATGTAATTTGTGTGTATGTTTCTTTGTCTTGTACAATAAGTCTATGTATTGAAGGTTATCAATTTGTATATATATATATATATATACATTTGTTAAATTATGTAATAATTTATGTACATTTTTATTTCCATGCTTTGGCAACATGTTTTTTTCATTTAAATGTCATGCCAATAAAGCTTTATTGAACTGAATTGAGAGAAGGGAGGGACAGAGTGACGGATCATTATTCACATTATTAAACTACTGAATCATGACACAGACATCTTCAATCATGTCATACGTGTGACACAACAAATACATTAACATAATGTTATCGAAACAGTGAGTTGAAACAACTAGGCAATTTTCCATCCCACCTGCTCTGAAATCTGTGAGCCATCAATCTGAACATCAATTGCAAACAGTCATCACAAACAATGTGATGACTTTGTTTTCCCTGCGTGTTTCAATGCATTTGGTTGCCACTACACTCAAAAGGCAAATACCCCCGACCCCTCCGCTTTTCATTTCCCCTGTGTTACTCCCACGCAAGGCATAGGTGTAGTGGTAGTGCCGTTTGGGCCCTCCAGGTGACCCAACAGACTGAATGCAGATGCTGGCTCCGTCAACAGGGATGAAAACGTATCCCAGAATGCATTCAGAGTTGCATTTCAACGACGGCCGCCAAGGTGACTAACACAAAAATGATATCTTGGCAATAACTTAACAATAAAATAAGGATCAACTGGTTGGAATGTCTTAGCTAAGGACTATGCAAGTTATTCGTCACATTTTAGTTTTTGGCTGTTTTACGACGTCTATATGAGTGTGTCCCATTTCGTTTCTTTTACCCCTTTGGAGGGACCACTACGTCAAGCAGTGCCCCCAAACGGAGTGGGAGGGTGTCGTCAAGACCAAACTCACCTTATCGTAGAGGTTGCCGGGGTTACGGCGGTCGTCCTCGTCGCCGCTGTCCTCGGCAGGGGGGCTCTCGCGCTTCGAGTCGTCGCCCAGGTAGTGCTCGAACACACTGGAGAAGGCCACCGCCGACAGCATGCACACCACGGGTGTCAGGGTCAGCATCAGACGCACCATCACGCCCGCAAAGTAGACGGCGCTGATGGCGTACAGCGCCACTAGAGGGCGAGAGACGTGTAGAGAGAAAGAGAGAGAATGAGGTGGGAAGGGACAGAGGAGATGGTGGATGAACTGTCAGCTAGGCTGACAGCTCTTGTCCCAAAGGGCCCCGTTTGTTTACCCCCCCCCCCCCACCAACCCTCCTTCATCTGACTGATCTAGTGTAATTACTCTAACTGAAATATTCTATCAAAGTGAATAATTAGCTTGAGAAATTTGACTAGGCATATACTTCCCTGTCCTTAGTCAAGACAGCATTTCCAAACTTAATGTCATGATCCCAACCAAATTGAAGGCACACCAACTTCAAGTTGGAGGGCATGATTATGAAAAATGTCACACACATCATTACCAGGATACTATATGGCCATTAGAAATGTTCTCAACACATTGTCAAAGTGGATATAGGCAATTTCATTATTGTCAAACATGTATTGAAATGGAGCATTGCATCGACCAACTCATCAATAAAAAGCACATCATAAAAAGCGGCAATTATATTAGCAAATATATGATTAGCAAATATGACGACAGATAGAGGGGCGTTCAGGAACACGCCAGACTCCTACCGAACACCCGCTCATCGTTGATGTTCTTGATGCAGAACCAGAGGCCGGCGGGAAAGGTGCAGACGAGGATGTGGAGGTCGAAGAAGAAGGAGACCCAGGTGGTGGGCTGGTGCTCCGACACAGACGCTATGATGGGGATGTGGATCTTGGCGTAGCTGGAGTAGCGAGGAGGGAGAGGTTTTGTTTTAGTGTTTTGTTTATTACTTTATTGCCACGTTGGCAATTGTGGAGGGTGTGTGTGGTTAATAGCTGGTTTAAGCAGCCTCACCTGACCCGAGACAGACTGATTCGACTCTGGGTGAGGCTGTACACTTGGTGGTGCAGAGTAATCAAGGCACACCGGATAAAACAGCCATCACCACACACACTCAGGAGAGCCTCTGTCATGGCGGCGTGGTCCATCTGCTTGGAACACCTTGCCAACCCGCCAATAAACTGGCTTTATACAGCAACTACCTGAGTGCTGTCTGTCGGAGGAGCGCAGCAAAGCCACTTAGGTGGCGTGTGGCAGGGTCTGCTGCCACAGCAATATTGCTCAAGTATTGTTCGCTTTCATGCCAATAATACATTTTGAATTTGAATTTGCGTGCGTAAGCGAGTGTGAGAGATAACTTAAGACAGCGGATTGGAAAGAGTGAAAGTCACAGACAGGATTCAGAAGGGAGGGGAGGGGTTATGCTGCGATCACCTTTTTTTTGTATTACAAAAGAAGAATCCATATATTCACATAACGTACACACAAACATAGGGTTAGGGTTAGGGGGGGGACGGGCAGCAAACATGAAGGGAACGGGAAGAGGGAGTATGGAGAGCGGAGGCTAGGCGGCAGAGTGAGAGCATAATGACAGCCAGTGTGGAGGACAAAGAGTGAATCACGTTACACAAATAAACTGAAGCATCTGAACACCGTCGAGTATAACGTGAGCTTATTCTTGTTCTCCCAAGAAATTAACGCAAACATATTCACCAGAGAAAAGGGATTAACATTCTGTTTAAACACCCAGCCTCTGATCTGTGTGTGTGTGTGTGTGTGTGTCCGTGTGTGTGTGTGTGTCTATCTGTGTGTGTGTGTGTGTGCGTGCGTCTCCATCTGTCCACGCGCGTTCCCTCGTTCGTGCACAGCGGCCGCTTTGTTGCACTCCGGCACCAGTGTCATCTTTAATATTTCTCTTTAAAGCATGTTGTGATTCGGGGAGCGCAGGCACCCGCACACACATTGGGCGGGAGCGAGGGAGAGGGGGAGGGAGGGAGAGATCAACGGCGTCTTCGTACGAGGGAGGAAACTTTACATTTAGGACTAAAGAGCAGTTGTCAGACTGGGGCGAGAGGACTGTGGGAGAGCGTAAGAAGTGCGAGGGAGAGGGCGCGACGGCTGTGTGTGTGTGTGTGTGTGTGTGTGTGTGAGGTTCAGAATTTAAAAGCGTCGGTACGTAGCCGCCAGCTCGCTCATTGCGAGAGGGTTCTGCCACATTCTGGATCAAATGAGATCCGACAACCGGGAGACGCCGGCTAAGGAGTTTGAGATCATGATTCATTTAGCTTGTGATTTAGGCAGGCAAATGTATTTTTTCCTCCACAGATTCTCAGTTACGTAAATAAATAAAGTTGAAGGAACGAAATCAAACACTCCTTGAGCCGAGTAAATGCGGCGGGATCTCTGCCATTTAGTTAAGTTTGCGTATGACATCGCAAAGTGGAGGCGCTACTCCGGATTGAGACTCTGGTGTGTGAAGAAATTGGGCGAAAGTGTCGGCGGGACCGGCCGTCGCCCCGCCTGCCTGATATCGCGCCGACGTGTGCTTTCATGGGTGAGTGAACATGACACATGATAAAAACAACACAAGGCGGCGATGCGTGTGAGCGCAGTCCATTAACCACTTTAATTGCGCGCCCCACCCGCCCCTGTGGTCTCCCAGTCAGACCCTGCGTGAGACTGACTAGGGACTCCCGGAGAACAGGCACCGGTCTG
>JAOPJI010000092.1:3892048-3912565 GCA_027122695.1 Merluccius productus
TACTAATTGAATAAATTACGTGGTATCGGATCGGTGCCTGGACTCCAGTAGTCGCCGATACCGATGCCAGCATTTTCGGCAGTATCGGAGCAATTTCCGATACTGGTAACTCTAGCTTGATATAATATACTATATATATAGGCTAATTTATACCATGATTACCATGATATACCCGATTGGCTGGAGGGGTGTTGATTAATAACCGTGCCTGGTCCAATCCGCGCTCCATACTTATCTGACGTCACCGCCACCTGCTCTCTTCTGCTCTCTTTCCAACTCTCAAATATTGCCTACAGCAGCCTCTATATCCTGTTTTAGTTGGTTATTATAATCCACTTTTTTTAAACTAACGACTGTTTGACGGAATTTTAGTGGACTCGGAACGATGACGACTATTTAAATTGTAGGGTACAGCCCTACACTGTTGCTTGCTTCTTTCTCTGAAGCACTTTCCCCTCCTATAAACCTTTTTTTGTGGGAAACCCTATAATGATACCACCAAGGCAACCATTTCCGGCATTGTCCAACAGGCGATAAATAAATAATAACAGTAATTTTAGTGTGTAAACAGTTGCAGAGAGAGCAGAGACTTGAAACTGAATGAGCACACAGCTCATCTATGGAGATAAAACAGTAACCAGCAAATGCCGCTCAATCTTAATGCCATGAGGAATTAGCCGTGAGATTAAAACTAAAGATCATTCATTTCCATACATTAGGCTCTTATTCCAAGTTGCATTTTTAGAACTTTTCAAAGCAGCCAGCTGGCGGTGTTGAGGAAACACAAGCAGATGGCTCCGGCTTGCTAGGTGGGCCGCACTGCCACTCTGCCAACAAGCAAAGAGCCTTGCGATAGCATCTATTCAAATACTGCAATGAAAAATGACATGCTCTGAAATGGCATCTGCTATGTAAAGAAATGTATTATAATGGAAGAAATAAGGGCCCAGTTACGTTGAGGAAAAAAAGAAAGCGCAGGACCATCCCATCCCCAGTGAACAACAAACAGGAGCTCTACGGTGCATGACGGCGTATCAGCCCAGCCTGGCGCTAGCCCTGGGGAGATGCGACGCTATAAATCGGCCCCATTTATTTGTTCAACACAGGCCCAAATTCTGACAGACTGAAGATGATAAAGAATTGCACATACAATTTTTGGCTGTAAAAAAAAAAAAAAAGCAACAGGAGTCAAATTCTACCCATTTTAAAGTTGAGCGCTTTGTGAAAAACTTTCTGTGCGTAGGCGTTCCCCGACATTGACATAGAAGGCAGCAAAATATAAAGGAAAAAAGCAGAAACAACACAAGATTGGTTTTGGTGTCAGTGCTGTGCTGAGCGTTAAAGCAAATAGCCAATGAGCTCTATATTTTCCTGACCATTCCTCTATATTTTCCTGTCCATTTAATGGAGAAAACTGCCAGTGCATTTGACATTCTAATAAGATTTTTTTAACCCTTTACTTATACATTTTTCAATATACATAAATAAGACAATTGCCTGAAAGGACAATGACTTTACTGTAAAAATATCAGAATACAATAATGAAGCAGTCACTTATACCCCCTCCTCACCACCAGGGTCTTACACAAGAAAACAAAGTAAAATAAATAAAAGTTATAATAATAAATCCAGTCTCATTCAACATAAAAGTTGTGAGAGATGGCATTATAAGCAACAACATGACAGGAAAAAAGATGGTATTATGATAACAATGTGACAAAGAGAAAGGATATTAAATAAATAAAGATTACAGGTACATCAAGTGAATGATACATTTTCTACATATTCAATAAATGTTGAGCAGATTTTAGTAAACGTATCAACTGAACCTTGTGTGAACCATGTGAATCATATTTTTTCGAATTAAAGATGAAACATTACATCATTCACCCACTGATTGAAGGAGATTTAGGGCTTTTCCAGTTAAACAGGATCAGATGGCAAGCCAGCAATGTAGCAAATGCTGGTGCCTTTTGTTTATAATAAGGAAGGAGCAGCTCTGATAGTACCACCCTAAAAATTGCCGTTGGGGAGGCTGCAATACCACATCACAAGAGCTTCAAAGACCTGGGTCCAGAAGCCATTCAAGGTTCGACAAAACCAAATCATGTGGCACCTAAGACACCCAAAAGCTGGAAAACATTTTGGCCAACCTATTGTTGGGAGTAGTGTAAGCGGTGCAGAAAATATAAGGAAACCTTAAATTGAATTAGGCCATAATACACATGGATGAAGAATGTATACGAGACGAGAGATACACTTCTCCCATGTTTCCTCAAAAATATCCCCTAAATCTGACTCCTAAGCATTCATAGTCCTATCAAATGAAGGCTAATACTTTTTTTTTAACAGTAAGAAAAGCCCTTACTTCCTTTGGGAAGTAATCTAGTATTTACCTAGTCAGGTCTAATAAGGGGAACAAACAAAAAAAGTCCCCCCCACAAGCTTTCAACATCAGAAATCCCAGATTTCAAATATGGATTTGTCCAAACAGTGCCAACAATGCACTTTGATTAGTCTTTAACAATGGGCCAATTTGAGCTGCCGTTCAAGAGTCATTGGTTCTTTGTTGAATTGCAATTACTGAGATCCTATTATTTATATCCAACAAAGTCCGGCGCTAATTGTGCATGCAGGGAACAGCACCAGCAGCAGTGGCGGTAGCACAATTCTATGAAGAAAAAACAAAACTCGGAAGACATTTAGCTGCTGCCGGACCAGGCGAGAGTTCCTCTGGAGGGCATTATGCATGAGCAGAACAGAGAGGGAAAAGAGCAACCTGCCGTACAGACCGTTGCACAGCAGCGCACGACAGAACTTTAAACAAATCATGCACACCGCTCGAGGCGACGAGAAAACAGTAGGTTATTAACCTCTCTTCAGTCTGCTGCTACAGATGCCAGGAGGAGGGCACGGGGCTGTGGAACTCTATTAACATGTTTTTCTCCTCAGCAAGAAGTTTAGTATGGAAGGTCATTTCACACTTGAAGGCATGCAGTGTTTCGCACCAAACATAAGTGGAAGGAGATAAAAGGTGTGAACAAAGCAGGTGTCGAGTGGATTGTGGCCACTCCGTGCGAGGAGGAAGAAGAATGTGGCTGACCAACCAAGAGCAACTCATCATACAATGAATAATGGGAATCGCAAAAGTATACACTATCATGTTGAGGTCAGTGTGTGTCACTCATTCATATAAGTGCATCACAAATGATGTGTTGGTGTCCAAACGCAAGCTCTTTTTATCCCCCCGCCACTGTGAAGGAATTTCACAGACAATGCAAAGAGCCTACGCTGAATGAGTGCAAATACACAAAGCACCCTGTGAAAAACAGCAGCTTATCAAAGGGAACCCATCATGGCCACCAACACGCCTCCTCTCTTGCCAACTAGATAGCAGCAAGTATTCTTGAGGGGTAGGAAAAGCGCTGAGGAGAAGGGGTAGGAAGTGGAGGAAGGCGTAATTCTCTACAGAACTGCATTCTGAGGCAATGTTGCAGAGGCGGTCCAAGGCCTGAATGAATAAATAATCAGAGCCTTTCACTTTTAGCAAGTGTTTTTTTTTTCAAGGCACACACTATCGGGGGCAGAAGCTGCCTGAAGCATGACTCTGTTATATTAAGGTGCTGAAACGCTAGTCCATTTGAGTTATTATAACAAGCAATAGAAAATTTTATGCTGATTGCTTTGCATTCGGGCTTAATGTTCAATTATCATGCGTTATAATAAATAATTTCACGTTTAAACAAACAAACACATTGCATTAGTATCTACGTAATGGGAAGACCATTTCAAATTTTACTTGCCATTTTTTAGGATAAAAATGTTTTTTTTACTTAATTATACATGTAAACGTGTAAATGTTTATGTATTAAGCCCTATTCACATGGGACTAGTATTACCTGGGGACCTCTAGTAATTTGTAATAATTGCGGAGGTCGTCTGTGATCTTAATCCCGTGCAAATCTGCCATGTCTGTACCACCATACGTCACTAAACAGAGGTCATGATACAATATTAGTCCCGCTCGAATCGGCATCTCAGTGATTTGGGGACATATTTCTTTTTTTGTAAGGTGTTTTGTTTTCTCTGCCTCTTTTCTGGTTGTTACACTGCAATATGTGACCTAGGGCTGGGTAAAAAATTCTAACAAAAAAATGGAAAATATGAACTCGATAAAAGTCATGTCATCTATAAACTTTGTGATTCGATATTAAAATACAGTATTACTGTGGTAAGTGTTGTTGCTGTTATTACACTTTGTTGGATGCGCCACCAGTGGGATTTCACACCATCCCCACCATCATTTTGCTATTATTATTCTTTAATATTTTTTAAGGAGATTAGCTTACAACACAAATCACAACAGGCAGGGATTATGCACATACCCACTCACGCTGGTGAAAAATAGGTAGGCATACTCGGTAGTACATTTTCACTGTTCTGTTAAACTGAAAAGTCTAGTGAACACATTTCACGGTCTCATTTAGTAGAGGTACTGCATCTCGAATATGAAAAGCTGTGGGAAACCCTGATATGTTAGTTAGTATGTTATGCTTACATTGCACAGCAAGTTCAGAGGCAGCAGACAAAGATGTATTTAAGTGTGTAATATGTACTTTAAACTTTATTTTATTTCAGTGCTTTACAGCATACAGTACTGTAAATGGTTTATTCTTTGCTTAAAATGATGAAATGGTGAAATAAGTATTGGGGTCAATTTGTTCTAAACAATATCAATAATGCACATATATCACAAATATTTGAAGGTATTCTTATGAATTCTCTGGGAATTTCGAATTTCAATTTCAAATTGAAACGTGATTCAAAGTATCTAAATCTGGGCTAAATGTTAGGGTAAGAATAACGGGGTCGCGGACATTTGTCTATAAAAAACACCACCATACTTAATAAAGGCCCAGACAACCAAACCAATTTTATCCAGCGATTTTTAGATCTCTAGAAATGTCAAATGTGCATGTTTTGGAACCTACATTGTTGGTTAAGTTGGCAATTATAAATTAAAGTTTTGACAGCATTTTATGCGCAAATTCAGGAGGCTCATCTTGCTACGCAGCATGGAGACCCATTCGCAGAGAGAATAGTAACATTAGGCTTATATAGAGACCAGACACTTTCCAATCAATATTTCTCCAAAATAGTGCACAAACAAGCCAGGAGATTCATTTCATAATTCAAGGCAGCACTGGTCTGCTGAATACGTAATTGGGCCTCACGAATGATGGAGCCTCCAATTCCCTTTCTTCATCATCTGTCCAGTTTTGAGAAGGGAAAAGAGGAGCAGAGCTGAGCAGTGCCGGTTGGGCGCAACCAAACTTGATTTGTTTAGATAACCATAGCAACACGTACACATATATGACATCACATCCGGGGGATAATGTCAGTAATTTCAGACTAAAATACAGACTTTGCTTATCCTGTGTGAATGCACCACACGAAACACAAATGGGGGCGGGGGGGGGGGGGGTAAGATCTAAAAACACAGGAGGTCCCCTGGTAATACTAGTTCCATGCGAATAAGGCTTTAGAATGATTGTTTGTGTGTATGCAACCGTTTTCCTCCATTTTTAGTAACAAGCAATCATTGAGCAATTATATTCGACAGAATTGCGGAATACTTTATTCTGATTGGTCATTACACATTCCAAGGGTGTGCATTAAAGTGGCAATCTCAAAGATTTCCATTTCATTCTCTTTGGCGACACCTTTGGTGAAAAGCGTAATTACAGGTGTGCTTTGGACCTCACTTCCATGGCTTCCCAGGGATCCAAACAGTGTCGCCTGTGTGACGACCCTCAGTTGGCAGTTGGTCCCTGCCAGCAACACTAGCAGAGATCAGAAAAAAAAACAGTACACCGCTTCACACACAGTAGCTCTGTCTACCCTCTCTGGCGGAACTACCACTGCTGGGTGAGGGAAAATATGTAACTACCTGTGTGCCGCGGGAAGACACCAGGTTCGTAAAATTCATAATACTGCATACGCATGGGCTTTCAAGAGTAAGCCATAAGCTCTATCACTCATTCGGTGATAGTGACTTAACAGACATCTATTTACATGAAATTCTTCGATTGCCACTTTAAGTAAGGGGTAATCCATGAACAGGTGTGCCGTTTAAAAAAAATAATGGACTTTGTGTCATGCATTAGGTGGGCCTTGCCATCCCGTACAGCCCATCAAGGTTTATTTCTTACTTAACACTAAACAATAAATTGGAGTGAGCCCATGAAAATACACCTGGTCTTGTCTTCATTTATTGTCCACCATGTTTGCTGTCCCTTAGTCTTTTAAATGGATATTGTTCAACATTGTCGTGTTCTCTACATATCCACTTATATTAGCCGCTTTGGTCAGTTGTGCTTGCTAAGATTTGGGTTTTGGTGTCCAGTACCCTGTGTTGGCATTACAAACTTACTCTGTCCCAATGACTTCTCTTACTATTGACAAGATGTGCTCCTTCTTCTCAATGTTATGAGAGGAATAGAATGAAGAAGATGCAGAAACATACAGCGACATTTAGACCAGGCTTAGATCGGACTTGTTGGTAGTATGAGGGAGCCATGTTCACTTTATTCTTCAAACCTGGTAAGCTATCTGAAATGGGATTGAGTAATTAAGATGGAGAAGAAACGTATTATGCAAAAACATGGGGAAACAAACTAGAAGATAAAAGATGTTTTAGTTTCACTCTTGTTAAGGACTGAGAAAAATGGTCATAATAAATAACAGATCTCAGATGAGTGAGACATTCGCTATAGGTCGAATTTATTCATTTTTGCAGACCAGCGAGACTGGATTAATCGATGATTAAAACCACTGAGCTACTGTGTGCACCATGTTTAGCAACACAGCGAAGCCAGAGCATACAACAGACTAAATTAGCCTAGGTTGGTATTGATTAGTAATTACATGCTGTGGCGAGAAGGGAGACACAGAATCATAATGTGTATTAGTTTAGCAGCATAACAACGCAATCTCTCTGCTAGCCTCTGCAGAATGCTAATGGCTAAGAGGAGACAGGGCAGAGTTTAATAATACCCTCAAAGCTGTGTTCAGACTAAAGCTGAAGAACTTGATCACTTGAAGAAAATGAGGCAACACCAACATTAGGGATACACACCACTAATTACCAACCAGTGCAAAAAGATCCATCTCATCTGGCTTTTCTTTTGTTTGAAATCTCAAATGAAGTGACATGACATGTGGGGAAAAGGGGGGAGAAGGGTCTCCTCCAAAACAGCAAACGATAGCATTTGGAAATGTAAAACCTAGAGAGACAACTAGGTGGTCTTCCAAGGACAGCAAGCAAGTACATCTAGAAATCTGCCTCTGGGCTTTTACGGTATTACAAGAACAGCTTTTAGGTTGACTTTTTTCTAATAAATTATTTACAAAAGGAACACACTGCAGACATTAAAGCCTCCAAAGATATAAGCCATCTCCCTGAAGAGTGTTAAAGAAACAAACATGGAGTTGTAATGTTTTGGGAGTATTTAGTGATGGGGAAATGTGTTGGTGGATTGCCAGAGGACAGTACTAGTACAGTGCTAGTTTGCACAATAATTGCACAAAAATGTAATTTTGATAGTTTGGACAGAAGAGACAAATATATAACAGTATATGTCCTAGTAACTACTTTGTTCTTGCTCCGAGGACATATTAGACTAACCCAGTAGGCTATTAGCATTATCCTATGAGTATAGTCCGATTAGTTCTTCTAAACTATAATGCTAGTGGTTCATTTGAGCTATATTGCTCTATAAATGACAGTAAGCACTATAAATCACAGTAAACACATGAATTGACAAATGTATGTGGTTAGAATCTTAAACATGACAAATCCAGTGTCCATGTGCACTCTTGTCTTTAGTTCCCATCATTGAAGACAAAATATCTTACCTGGGGTGAGATGCTGGATAATTCCTCTATTCACACTTACCACATGCGTGTTCATTACTAGATTATGACCATGCCCAGTCAGTCCTGAGATTAGCATATGCAGCCATTCTTGAGTTGTTTATTAATCTATGGTCCATATTTTTTCAAGGTTTTACATTTAATTCAAACTTTGGTGGATTCATAGTAATAACCTCAACATTAAATGTATTAAGTACCTTTAACCATTTCATTTTATCTACCCAGGGGCTTCAAGAAAGCCATTAGAAAAGACCTTCACACTTAACAAGACCCCCAAAATAGTGCACAGGAAACGTGCAATGGCTCAAAGACAAGAAGCACATGTGCTATATTACAGAAGCTACTTAAGGTATTAAATTACTGATGGTTAAAGGTGGCAATGATTTATCGATTGCCGTAAAATGTATAATGAGGTTTTTAAAACGTGGTTAACAGACAGATTGCAATCAGCACATGGTGGCTACATATTCTGAATAAGCAGTTAAAAAGAAAATGAACTACGGTATATATCCTGCATTCATAGCAAGAAACTTTTCCTTGTGCAATTTCCGTTAGATGGATCAGATATATAAAGCCATCAACAGGTGACCGAACAAACACAAAATGTGTTACTTTTGCTCATCTGCTTTTGTTATTCTTTGTACTACTTTAAAAATAAAATGTTTTTGCTCATATGGCTTGAATTTACTGGTTCAAGTTTTCTTTTGTTTTATTGCTCACCTTCACTTCTAGGTTCTAGCTCAAAACCAACAAAATAGGTTACTTGAACATTTATTTTTAATGTAAACAAAATATCATTGTTCCTAAAAGCCCAACACAATTGTATTGTACTTTCAACCCTAGTGTGTGAAACCATGAAAATGGAAAGCTATAAAAGCCCATTCCTCAAGGAGTCCTCAGGGGCACTCCTTTCTAAAAACAAAAACAAAACACCATATCCAGTGACTAAAAACATCGGACACTGGAAGAAGTTAACAAGCAGCGAATGACTTACAAGCGGCGTATTTACATCCAGATGAATAGCTTTGGCCATCATAACCCACATGCACAAACAACAATGATTACCCGCCTCATCATTATTGGCTGATATCTCTGTTTAAGTTGCTCTCAAAGAAACGGCACCCTATGCACTTCAGATCGATCCAGAGAAGCACTGCACAACACAATCCACACAGCTTTCCAACTGACAAACACCTAATGACTTGTCTTATGAAAGGCCATAGGCATGCATGCACCATGGACTCTATCGTCTTATCCACCTGCTGGTTAACTTCATATGCCCGTCACAGCTGGAGCCTGCTCAACAACTGTTGACTCATCTTCTGAGACTACAAGTTAGCAGAAGGACCCCATTGCAATCCTCTATAGAAACTGCATTTCTGGGTTTTACACAGAGATGAACCACGCCCCCACCCCCCTGTTGTGATGCCTCAGGCTGAATATCTTATGAAGTCAGGGAAAACGAAGGCCAGCTACACATAATCCTCTGCGGCTCGGAAAATCACCCATCTTCAGGCAAGCATCAACTTGCTGTGAGGACATACGGTGCGCTGAGATAAAGATCCATCGCCATCTTGAGATGATCACCAGAAATGAGACCATAAAAATGGGACATTAGAAAAACACAGATGCGGACAATTAAGTAGTCGATGGAACAGCTTTCCCTCGACGATGTCGTTAGCGTGGTCTATATGAGCGGAACGGCTTAGCTGCCGTCAAGTCACTGAGGAGATGGCAGAGGGGGAAAAAAAGGCATGCAAGACCTCCACGGCTCATTGGTTCAAATGTTTACAGAGGCTGACTAGTAGTGCAATGATGTTGCGGTCATGAAGTCACAACGCATGTCAAACAGACTGGCTCTTGCTTTGCAAAACTCGCCAATCAACCGGACGGCAAGTTGCATCATAGCAAGGGTTAGTGTTGTACCCCAAAGCTTTCACAGTGTTTCCCCTACATGCATCCGGCAGTGGGGCAGCACTGCTGCTGGATTACTAGTGACACTGCAATCAGCCATCCGAAAATGATATACATATTATATATTTTAGGGGTGTCACGATTTTGATTTTAAATTGAAATTGATCGTAATAAGCTTTCGATTTTGAGCATCGAAATCAAAAGCAGGATCGACAGAATCTGGGAAAAAATAAAATAATAATTTTATGCTGTGTTTGTGGGGCTGTCATCTAGTGGCTCTTCTTTTTGTTTTTGTGTTAAACAGTTATTTCATCAATTCGGTGAAATCCGTTTTTGTTATATTTGAAATAAATTATTTAAATTTGACCATATGGCCTTAGTGTTGTACATTCCTAAAGAAATATAGTGGTTATATCACACATACCATGTAGCCTATCTTTTTAAGAATTTGAAGTTAGGGCATAAAACCAATGATCCGTTGATCTTTACTGTTGTGTTCTTTGAGGAAGAAGGCCGCTGACACAGGATCGCTTTGAACTCACTTTATTTGTTATAGGTTTTGGTCTATTATCTATGAAGCAAAAGGAGAGGAATTGTATAATTCACGCATGGAGCGACTCTTAGCTGGATATCTGATAGATACGCTACCTGTAGAGTTTCTGCCCTCTCCTGCTTGTGTGCGCTCGATAGTACTTTGGCAGGCGTGGCCTCTATGACGTATAATGTGCTCTGATTGGCTAGTGTTGAGCGCCCGCCTCCTAGTGTATTATGTGTGCTGCCATCTTGTGGCTATGTGCGGTTAATACAGCTTATATATTTGGTCCTGTTCCCTTGTGGCTATGTGAGGATATTACAGCCTGTTGTTATATGTGCTATTATTCGTTATTTAAAAATATATATTATAGATGCCCCCTACTGCACTCGCCACATTGTCATTGGAGAAATATTGTGGAGAAAAAGTAATACAACAAGCGACTTAATAGATTAAGCCTACATATTTGATTGTGTAGAACAGAAGCAACATCATACTTGTGCCAAAATTAATGCCAAAAAAGATTTGTCAATGCACATACTGATGCTTGCATGCTATTTCTTGTTATGCTATATTGTTATACAATTGTATGAGACCATTAGCGTGTGCCATCCTGACCTCATCGCTTCAAAACTTGTCCTCTGGGAACCCATGCATGGTAAAGCCACACGTGGTACTCGGAGGAAAACACGCGTTTGTGCTGAAGGAGGTGATGCTGATGAACTTCCCGCTCTGGAATGCTGGACCGGAATTTGTGGAGTCCTCTCAAGAGTCAGAGTTGCCCCAGTGTACTCGACATGATGATGATGAGACCATTTCTGTTGCACCAGAGCCCTACTGGAATCAGTAATCACACTGAAATCTCTCTGCGCCCGCACACATCAGCACCGTGCATGCGCGCACATCAGCGCCGTGCACATCAGCACCGCGAATGCACGCACATCAATATAGTGCACCTCACACACAAATCGTAGGGGGAAATGTTCTGTATCTGTGTGAATTAATTTCCCTGCAAGTTGGGTAGTGCTCTCCTGGGAAGGATCTGGGAATTTACTGCCAGGTCAGAGTAATTATACACAGTCTTCTGTACCACCATAGGCCTCTTCATCACCCTCCCCCTCCACAACTGCCTCTGCTGCTGCATATTCTACAGCTTGAAGATAATAGAGCAGGATCAGAGAGCCTTCTTTCTCCTTCCCCTATTCAGTCTCTCCACCTCTCCTCTCTGTGTGAGCAATGTTTTATTCTTCCACAGGGGAAACTTTAAGCAGGCATAAATCCCCAGTCCTTATGGTCTCCTCTGCCTCACCATTATGGTCCCGACTATATTTCACCGTTAGACCGGGACCCAATTCCTCTGTTGGGTCAAAGCCAACTCCCTCACTCCTGTAAACAAATGTGCCGTTAGCTAATAAAGCTATTAAGAAGATGAGCCCTCTCTGGTTACACAGCTGTTAATGTGGTATCAAATTAAAGTTGTTTTTTTAAGTTGACTAAGACAAATATGTGGAAATGAACAAATGCGTGTGACCAGAGATTAGGTTCGAGGAAACAAAGAACTTGAGACTGAAGTGGAACGGTCTATAAATGAAGAGTAACAATAATGTCTGAACAGATTAATTAACAAGTATGCCATCATTGTTTTAGATGAAGGATATTCATCTGAGGAGAGCTAGTAGTACATTGATCTTTTAAACAACGCAGACAGAACACTTCGCCCAACTGTAATTAAAACAAACCTAAGTCTAGTCTAAAACGTAACCCTCTGCATGGTAGAAACATGAAGAGAAAGGAAAAAGCATAACATTTTAAGAAATGTTATGACTTTTTTAATGGATCCATTTACAGCACAATCCAGTTTTGCATCATCTGATTGGCTCTTCTGATCGGCCTTTTGGCCGATAATATTGAATTATTGCCAAGCCCTACTTCAGTGGACATGCGCAGTGTTTGCAATCATATACTATTCCACTATACATCAGTATGAATGATTAAGGTCTGTTAAGGTCCATTTGTTTATCAAATTCCTTAACGATTAGGCATAAGAAAACAATAACATGAACATCTGGGCAAATCCCGCTAGTAAAATGTATTTGCTAAAGTCACATTTTGTCACTGCAGACAGGGTAGCTGAAGTCTGCACAGCATTATAATGCTCTGTGCAAACTAAGCCCTTAGCTCTTAAGGACTCCATTAAGTGAGTGAAACATTTTATTTGATTTGAGTAAACTGACAGGGCCAAAGACATTACCCAGTCGCTCAAACAAAAAGCCTAGTGGGGGATCTGCTCTAATTTGATAAAGTGAGTTTAAGCAACAAATGTAACCAATTAAACACCTTTTAGTAAGCTATTTAGGGGGATTGGTAAACACTTTCATTGGTCTGTACTCAAGGGCGTTGTAAGTCCCCTCTACCGAATAACCTCAACAAATACATATAGCTTATTTGCCATCACCTATGTACTTCCAATACATCCCAACACAAAAAAGCAAAACATATTGCCTTCATCAAAATACAATAGAAATATAAAACGACCACCATAGCCTTCTTCCTCTGCAGTGGCTATGATAAAGGTGCAATGTGTAAGCTTATTAGTATAAAACATTCAAAAATGAACAACAATTATCAAGGCTAACCCTAACAGTTTTGACAATATGTCAAAAACATCCATTGTGTTGGAGATATTTTGTTAAGTTAGCAGCTAGCCCAGCTAGTGTCGGCCCATACCATCTCGTAATACCACTTCTTACCTCAAGAGGCGATTGCCGTCACTGCAGCGCCCAGTCTGCCCTGAGGGCATATTCTAACCTCTTGTCAATCATGTTGAGAACCCATTGTTCAATTATGACATTTGACCACTCTATTAAAAGGTCATGACGAATAGAATTGAATGATAACAAGCCAAACCACCACCATACCTACTAAACATGATTGTGAGGTTATAAAATGGTGCCCAGACCGTGGATTATCTGTTTATGGTGGTTTCAAGCGATCCAACACAACTTTGATGACAAAACAAAAGGTTAAACATAATTTGTAATTGTAACTAGAAAACGTTTGTTCTTGATGGTTGAGTTTTGATCACAATTCATATGATATATATTTTGTATACATAATGTGATGGGGAAAAAAAAATCGCTATTGCACATGCATGTGCACATGCACAATTATGAAATACATTACTCTTGCTGTTACATCCTCATTATTTTGTTTGGGGTTGGAATTGTGTTTCATTTAGCCAACAATGGTTATGATAGACTAAAAGTTGAGAATCTATCGATCAATGTAGGGGTTTATCACATGACTGCTTTTTCGCATGTTTAAATGCCTTATGACATCTTTGCTTTTGGGAGGGGGCGGGTTTGCCCATATACAGGATGAAGGAGGTTACGGACACAATGTTGTGAATTTATGTGAGATGCACGTGTTTGATGTAGCAACTCCTAATGATCCACGCAGCCTAATGAGTGAACTATGCAGAAAAATATATTAATAAATAAAACCACAGGGGAGATCCCGACTTTGTAAAGCAGAGGAAATGCAATGCGGGCCTTAGATGTGCATGTGGGCTGTGCATGCATAATGAGGCCAGGGGATTGGGAGCGTTTCATTTTAGGGAGCTAAAATTGCTGCGATAATTTCCAGGAGAGGAAAGACAATGGGCCTTTTGTTGGCCCTCAAATTAAATGTCACCCAAGACACAGCGAGGCTTCTGCGGTTTGAGGCGCCACGGGGGGAAAAAGGAGAACGGATTGCAGGCGGCATCGTGCACTGCTGCTTGAGGCTGGCTTTTACCACTCGTCTCATCGTCAACAGGGATAATTAATAGTGAGGCTACTTCGAACCTGTTGAAAATTAGGTTCCAATTAGGGTTTGATCCCGTTTGTTTTTTTTACATTTAGAACATATTGGAATGGGCCTCTACCTATTACTACAGTTTACCTTCTTAAAACATATGCAATAGCATATCTGCGGTGTGCATCGGTTAGAAAAAACTTAAAAAAAACTTTGAGTGATCCATGATGTTATTACTATATCTAAAATTGCTTAGCTATTACAGAAGGCTCGCAGCAGCACCAGCAGCAGCCTCCGCTAACAGAACATGGAATCCGTCTAAGCTCAACAAATTTAGTATGTTTTTACCATGATGAATTGACAAATATCACTTCCATGAGGCTGTTCTCAGCAGACAGATCACACGCAATGAACATGGCATTTCATATTCCTCACAGCTATAGCGAAGTTCAACCTGCATGCAAAGTTTATATTATGTTTATTCTAATGTTGATTAACATAAATGGTGTTCTTATGCCTTAATTAGTAATACCACCAAAGAATACACTAAAGCGGTCAGGTTGGGAACCCATACGTTTATGCATATTTCTCCTGTTCCTTGAAATATGACCAGTGCGTTTTGACTGTAGCTTGACTTTTAAAGCAGTTTCCGAGATTCCTGGGATAGTGTGCTTCTGTTTCCGGGATCATAAATTTCAAATTGTCAGGAAAAATATGAATCCCTAGTTGTAACTAAATGCCACGTTTAGTATTGATCGCTTCTTCTGAGCTGACCAGAACATCTGAAAAAGCAGCTGGACCTTGCTTTGGAAGGCCAACCTAAACTAAAATATTGTGCATTTTTAAGACCTTGCTTTGCCCAGTGGTACTGCAGTTCTTTAATTCTCACCATGTCCTTCAAAAAAGTAATCCATCATTGGCAACCTTTCTTTTTTTAATGGCCTCTCTGGCTTTGAAAAGAGCCACCCTGGACCCCAAAAAGGTTGTTCATCTGTCATCAGCACAACATGCGGACCCAAAAGCCAACAGCGACACGGCGTCAGCTTATGAAACTCATCAATTCTCAAAGCAGTCAAGCCGTCAGTGGCAGCAGAGCCTCCATGTCCTCTTCAGACCCGCGGCAAAATGAACAGAACTCAAAGCTTTTCTCACTGCCTTCGATGGAGAAAAAAACTCACAAAAGTCCTTTCCAGCTTTGAACTTAAGATAAAAATCAACAGCACAAACTGTTGGAGATGAGGCCTAGCTCAGAATGTGTGCTGATAGCATCTTAGTGGAAAAGTGGGGCTTAGAGCAATGGGAATACGTTTTCTTTTTTTTTTTAGAGACTACAATGTGTTCATCTTGGATGAATGATAATTATACACCACCCCTACACTTACTAACACCCTGCTCCCAGTTGATTTGGAGAGTGGTTAACAGGGCCAAAATTTATCTTCTTTTCTTTATCACCCTTTATCTGGGTAGCAAATCCCTAAATCCTAGGAGGAGTCGATCCAGCACCCCATTACTAAGCCAGTCACAGAAAGGCATGTGGCAGTTGATTCGTAGCCCCAATTCAGCTGGTGTCTGATGGTACTCAAACAGGTCCCAGCCTTGGCTCTGAGTGTCATGACGACATTATGCCAGACCTACACAGCAGCTCAGACATGGAGAGGAGGGGGGCACAGTGGGAGAGAGGTAAAAAGAACGATACTCTCAGCACAATTCACCTGAATGGAATAAACCACAGCCAAGAACACCCGAGGGAAATTTCTGTCTACAATTTCGTAAGCGATGAGCGATGCTTTTGCTGATGGCAAGACACATGTCACAAGAAGTGCTGCCAGCGTCCCACAAAAAGACCTACTTTGGTCTAATGTCAGAAATGCATTTCAAACATTCAAACTACCATTACGAGAAAAGGCTATGCAATGTATAACCATGTACAGTAATGCACATTGGCATGCTGTGTTAACTGTTAACCACGGAAAGTATTCGTATTCAGAGAGAAATGATCCCATTAACAGTGCAGATGACCTAGATTAGCCCAATTAGTTCCAACACGAAAAAATAATTACCTAATTAAGCCATTCTCCACTCCATCTGCTCAATAGTTGACTACTACCTAGTTCAATTATACTGCTACTAAATTATAATACCTACCTACACACAATACTAACAACAGGCTATCCTAGTTGATCTGTCTATTTTGACTACCTGGAAATATAGAAGGGAAATAATTTGGTGTCTGTTTAGACGGGATAGCAAACATGACTACAGTTTTGAACAAAAAGGGGTTATTTAAGCCACCACTGGAATTTGAATTACTATGATGGTCAGGGTGTATCTGGGATCAACAGACAGTTCTACAGTACATTCTAATAGCTAGTAAACAGTTGGTGTCCATTAGTTTAGAATGAGTGTCAAAACTGCCAACCTTACCAAGTGCATTCCAAAAAGCCCTTTTTTTAGGGATGCACCGGTTGCCCGGCCATCAAGCAGAACCAGCTTTTTTTTGCTCAAACCGAGATCTCTGAAAAAAATTGACAAAATCTGGCCTATATTTAACTGTATAAAACTGATCACACATTAAAAAAAAGAAATCGGTGATCAGTATCAGCCTAAACAACCTGACCGGTGCATAACGTCTTTCCTTACATTTTTTCATCTCAAGGTAACAACATAAAGGATGACCAAATAACATAATCAAGACAAATTTAATGAAAATGTCAAATGGTTTTGTAAAAACCAGAATATAAAAACAAGGTCAAGCCTAATACACATTCTGAGTTTGGAATGAAAAGCGTTTAAGCCTGGCTAGAACACGACAAATAGTGTTCAACAACCACCGTAAAAATACAAGAAAAAGAAAGCATGTTGTTATACCTTGTTAACAAGCAAGCAGCTGGTGTAGACCAGATATGCTGAAATATAATTTTTGTATCCAATGAGAGTTTTGTTCTGTAGACAAGTCACTGCATAATGCAAGTTTTATGGAAAGTCTCACTCACTGTTCTTAAAGAATCTGCTGGATCAGATTTTTTAAATTTTATTGTCCTCCACAGAGGACATTAATTGCCACCAGTGTAGATAGCATAGAACATTATTTTTATAAAGAACACAGAACATAAACACACACACAACACATGGGCCATTAGGTGGCGAGTTTGTTGAGCACAGTGATGGCAGAGGGCACAAATATCATCCCAAACTGGGCTTTCTTGCAGATAAGGTACGGTATGATAGGATGAAGCTAATGGGTAGCAGAGGCTAATACTACATGAAGATAAGCAAGAAACCACTGTGGAAGTGATACAGGAATAAAATAGCACGCCTGGCCTGAATATTAAAATATGGAATCAAAATCCACAAAATAATTAGAATAAATTCAGATTAGATGAGCGAAAAGTGGCAAAGCAGTTGAAAAGACATGCTACCGCTTAAAAAACTCAGAAAAGCATACAAGGAATGCAGACCGACAAATCAGTCAGTGTATTTTTCCAAGGTCGGGACATGTGGCCATTGTAAATCAAATTATAGTGACCAGTGTATTCACTTAATTGCAAGCGCTGGAATTGAGAGGGATATCTAGATTTCTGAAATAGCTCATCTTTTCACAGGTGAAAGCACATGAAGTGCCTAACGACCCGCTTCGTATAGCTTCCAGTGACACTTTAGGTACACATTAAAATGAAGGGAGCGCTGCCGTCAGAGAGAGAGCTTGCTTCCTTAAGTGACTGAAACGTCTCCCTTGATCATGCTAACAAGAGTGCCATCTAATTCAAAGAGAAACGCGTTTTGAAGGTCACAGTGCGAGAAGAGAATTTTTGGAGGGATGATGACATGGCAAACCAGGCTTATTCTCTTGTCTCAGACTTGGATTTAAGCATATAATATAAAAGGCCAGGGGAGGGGAAGGTATGAAGTGAGTGCTTGTCACGTTCAAAATAGACAAAAAAAGCTTTGAAAAAATACAATAAGACAATAAAGCTGGGGGTCCAAGATCAAAACAATTATTATGCATCCACCTGTGACTAAAAATAGTTGAGGCAGGGAAGTCAAACTTAAAGCCATTTACAATTATGAGGCAGCAAGAATATTAAAGAAAGGCAATGTCTCCAGCATAATTGCAACAGAATCACAAACATGGTTGTATTCCCATTGCCTTTTGGGATGAACAACATTACATTCATTACATTTTGGGATTTGATATTTCCAGGAACCTAGAAGTAGTAACACACCCTTACAAAAAATGAAATTTATAATAATACTTAAGTATGACATAAACAGGGGACTCAAAACTTTAGCTTAGCCTCAGGATTCATTCATCTTTCCACTTTATTCAATCAATATGGGAAATCCAGATCGTAACATGCCATCCTCCAATGATGGTCAGCCAAGGACAGGCTCTTGCCTTACACATCCTGGCCCGGGGTACCAAAACATCCCAGAGATTAAAGCTGTCCTCATGATGTACTTATAGGAAGTCTTTGAAAACACAACTGGGCCCTCTGCCATCTCAGTACAAGTGAAGGAGGATATAACCGATCACCATCGTTATTCCCTCCTCTGTTTCTTCTATGCCGGTCTCTTTTGCCAAATATTCAGTTCATTCTGTTCTGTTCCATGTGTCCATGAGCCCAAACAGAGTCACCAGACCACACGGCTGACGTCGTCTCAGCTCCGAGCATCTTGCCCAAAATGTCAAGGAAACCCCAGTTTCCCACATACATCAGTAAGCAGGAGGGGATGTCCATGAGATGAACAGCTAACGCTCCATAAAAACAACACTGATGCCAAACCCATCACTCTGAGAGAAGAGATGAAATATAAGAGCTCAGCGTGGGAAGCATGTGTCACCATGACCACAGAATGGCCGGTGAATGAGAAGAAAAAACATTGAGTGGGACTGTCAAGCTGCTGCAGCGAGCCACCACTAACAGAAACAACAACAACTAAGTCCATGGATAGTTGCTTTCCTTTCACCTGCCAAGAAAAAACAGCAGAAAAACGATAATTGTGAATTTCAAACAGAGCAGGCAGATCATCCGAGGACAAAGGGAGTGGAGGAAAACAGACACTAAACCTGCCAGGGCTAATGGCACTGATGAAATTGATAGCACTTGGAAATCTTGCCTCATGTCTTCAGAACACATTATATACAAAACCAGCAAATATAACCCATTATGTTATTTGTGGGTTTTCAATATACTTCACAAAAGACACAACATGAAGATCTATATGAAGAAGAGTCTGCAGCAACAAGAGGCAGTTTGTAGACACATAGGTTGTGCGTCTGCAGACTGAAATGCTGCATGTATTCTCTGAGAATGGGTCGACAGCCCTTCACAGGCCTACTGCCAATACTAGACACTTTTCAGGGTAGATGAGACATCTTCCAAAATATCTGTATGCACCAGTAAAACCTGCCATGCCTTTACCTGACATTTGGAATAGATAGTTTTGTAGAAAATCTCATAACTGGATGCTGTGCAATCTATGTGAACTCATTTGCCTTGTTAGCATAAAATGATGTGCAGCAATAATACATATACTATGCAGTTCACACATAATACGGAAATACATCTACTTTAATTAGTGGGGAACTAAAGCAGGGTCAGGGCAATAAAAGTGTAGTATTTTGGTCATTGGCATGACAGTAACAGTGCTTGCTTCTTATCTGGACTCGGGATTTTCAAAAATGGACACCTCTGCAAGTCTATCCGATGCATTTGATTGATTTCAATTCAGGCTTGTCATTAGTCTTGTGGGATAAAAGAGAACGCATTATCTGAATGGAGACACTGACTGGCTTTCCTTATCTCTGCTCTAATATAATTAACCCAAAAGGGAAGATTAAAGCCCATTTTTTTTGGTAATTTAAAGGATCAGCATCTAAAATTAAACCAAATACTTTGGGGCTTAAACTATAATCATTCCTAGATAGCATCACGAAAGTCAGCCCAATATTAACGATGCCAGTATTTAGCAGTCTGGACCAACTTGTTGCATTTGGATTAGAAGTATCTGGAAGAAAATTACACAACTTGCTTGCAGCTATTAAAATAAATACCTGCATTTCAAATTAAAGTCAAATTCATGTTTTTTTTTTTTAGGGTTAGGGTTTTTTCTGAGGGACACTTCAAGGCTTAGTTGTTACGAAAATAACAGTACATATAACAGGCTGTAATATCCTCACATAGCCACAAGGGAACACGACCAAATATATATACATTTGCTGTAATATTTTCACCTGGCCACCTGATGGCAGCATACATAATAACACTAGGAGGCGGGCGCTCAACACTAGCCAATCAAGGTACATTACGCGTCATAGAGGCCACGCCTCCAGGATACTA
>JAOPJI010000092.1:4187213-4198196 GCA_027122695.1 Merluccius productus
CACCCCCCCCGCCCCCCCCCCCCCCCCCGCCCCGCGGCCCCCCCCGCGGGGGCGGGGGGGGGGTGGTGGTGCTTCTAATGTCCAGTGGCATTCAACTTGATGTGTTTCAGTGAACAATGCCTGATAATTCAGAGATGATTGCTGCTTATTCACAACTGCAGCATTCCAACTGACAATTTTCAGAAGTATACTGTCTGCAAGAGCTCATGATTGTTGGTGTTTAAAGGGTTAGATGCATTTGCCTAAACACACAGCAATGGACTATTATAAGATAATTACAGCGTGTGAATGTTAGAGATTATCAAGTGACTTGTCACTATGGCTAACTGTCCTGTCTTTATAATACAGGGAGGAAACTGAGGGGTTTAATAAACAAATTACGAAATGCATATGCACCTGCATATACCTTACTGCGCTGGCACACACACACACACACACACACACACACACACACACACACAGTCACACATTCTGAATAAACCTTACCGCAACCACACACACTCTGCATATACCTTACCACACACATAGCATATATCTTACCACCCACACACACACACACACACACACACACACACTAAGACAGGGGCACTCTGTTTCCCATTCAATGTAAACTGTTGGAGCAATTTAACGAAGCCCTGGCAGTCTTTTAATGGTCTGTCACAGTCTAACAGGTTTAGAGAGCTTACAATGGACCTCAGAATTAAGTCTGACAGCCCACGCCTAATTGTTCAGAACCTGTGTGTGTGTGTGTGTCTGTGTGTGTGTGTGTGCGGGCGCGCGCGTGCCTACATTCACATGTGGCTATACGGTGTGCATCTGGGTGCGGTGACTGAGGTCATTGATTCTCATTATGATAAAAGATCCATCGCCACCATGGTCAACAAGGACACACACACACACACACACTCCGCAGGCAGTCTAGCGTGGCCAACACAGCTGGATGGCTAACACGAATGGCATGTTGCGACGAATCATTACCACAGAAATATCTGCCTGCCAGTTGAGCACATTGACTCAATTCAAGGAAGACACCGTTGAAACCCTTCTCCGAAATCCCTTGTTGCAGTCTGTCTTTTTCCTTTTTTCTTGCCTTTACTTTTGTGAATGATGACATTCCTGTCATGTCGAAAGGCTTTCAGATAAACCACCGGCGGAGTCTGGATGACACAGTACAAGATGTTAGAGCCGGAGATAGACGGGACAGAAGACCCAAGTGGCAGACGGCAAATTACACCATCGGGTTTCAATGTATTTCTAAAAAAATAAGGCTTGTGTAGAAGAAATCAATAAAACAAATAATAACCAACGGATTTGTTCGTCTCCAAACGACATCAGCCTTTCGAGACGGCCCGCTGACGGAAGGAGGCGGCGGCGATGGCCAGAACGCACTTTCCTTAACGGCTGTGGCTTGTGAGCCGCGTGACCTAGAATACACTTGACAAACTCCCTTTAATTAGGCCTTGAAGACACCACTCATTCCAACTGGTATCCCGAGAGCTAAATTAATTACAGAGACCCCCAAAAAAAGAAGAGAAAAAAGAAAAGAAAAAGTGCTGTGCCTCCCTCATGGCGAAGATGAATCATTACAGTATTGGGGGAATGAGAGGCACCCTCGTCGGAGGGATGAAAGGGGGTTTAAAAAGACGCTACCCTGTAAGCCAATGTAGTGTCACAACGTCTCCACAAAGCTCCCCGCTAATTGCCCTCCCCCGCCCTCCCCCGCATCCTTGCGTTTAGCAATTTCAACACTGGAGCTTTTTTTTTTTTCTTTTTGAAAGATATGCAAGTTCTGAGTGTTACACACACACACACACACACATTATCATCTCCCCTATCACCTCATTAAGCTTCTCTTTCTATTTTCCCCATTGTATATTCCTTCTTTCCTTCACTTTCTTACATTCATCAGCCTACATCACTTTCTTTTTTCCGGCGGTCGCTCCGTTGGAAGCACTCCCCAACTCGCTTCTCTTCTCCATATCAATCTATTTCCTCTCCAGAAAATTTCACTTTTCCCCTCCATAACTCATATGTGTGTGTGTGTGTGTGTGTGTGTGCGTGTGATCATGTGTATTTCTATGTGTGTGAGATTGGGTTAATTCTCAGCGGTCCAGATGTCGACCCTCCTGGGTGAGCCACAGATGGTGGGATGGTTCAACCTGGTCGGTTGGCACGGACCCCCACCACCCCACGGGGGGCCCCTGGAAACCGCTCCGGCTCCCGCTGCCAGTGGGCAGGTCGTTCACTCGGCTAAATGACTGTGTCATCTGTCACGCCGCATAGCGCATACCGACGACTGTTTGTGAGTTATGGCCAATTTAGCTAATCACAACACAGAGGAAGGGCCGGTCCCCCCTCTCCCACCCCCCAGGCCACACAGCGAGAGGCTGATGATCGGGAGATGGGCCGGGTGTGAGCCACGCCATCGCCATCTGATTTTAGATGAGTAGAGAGAGAGAGAGAGAGAGAGAGAGAGAGAGAGAGAGAGAGAGAGAGAGAAAAAATGTACGTACAAGCTTTGTGAAAGTTACCTGTGGTTTAGGCCGAGGTAGGTACCGTTTTTTTGCATGTTCTACGGCAATCTAGAAAGAATGTATATTTGTGGTGATGGAGGCTGGGTCTGTTTTGGAATACAAAATATATAACATAATTGTTGTCTTGGTTAGATTCACTGTCAAGGCCACGGTCTGGGAGAATGTGTGCAGAAGATCAAGGTGCTATTTTAGCCTTTCTTAGGTTGGAGACAGCAGCACCAGATCATCTGTAAACAGCAGGTATTTGACTTCTGTGTCTACTCGGGGGGTGCCAGGTGCTGCAGACTGTTCTTGTTCATGTTTTTGCCAATGTATTGATGTATATGTGGTTTGGACTTAAGATGCATCCCTGTCTCACTTTGGGAAAATAAGTCTGTTATTTGCCAATCTTAACAGCACACTTGTTGTTAATGTACATTGAGTTTATGATGACATAGGTTTTTCCTCCAACACGACTTTCCAACAGTTTGTAAAGACCCTTGTGCCAAATTTTAAATCAACAAAACAGGAGAATAATTAGCTTTTGTTTGTTTGTTTGGCTGTCAATTAGGGTGCTGGAGGGTCAAAATATAGTCGGTTGTATGATAATTTGGTAAAAAGCTAAATTTGGGATTTGCTCAGGACATTGTAGTTATTGGGGCCAAATTTGTCTCCACTTTTGTGGAGCTCATATTATAATATTTTTATATTGTCCTTAATATTGTCCTTAGCTCTGGAAGATCCCAGAGCTAATGACAATATTACAGCATTTTAATATAGCCAAATGGAATTTGAGGTCTGTGAATTTTATAATTTCATTTAGGATGCCGTCAACACCACAGGCCTTCTTGGTTTCAAGTGATTTTATTTTGTCCTGTAGTTCTTTTAGTGTAACTGGGGAATCTATCAGGTCCTGATAGTCTTGTGTGGTTGACTCTAAACTGTAGTTTATCTTGTATGTGTTTTTGCTGGTTAATCTTCTCTATTGGACCAAAGAGATTGGAGAAGTGGTTTACCTATACATCTCCATTTTGGATGGGTAGATCCTCATGTATTTGTTTGTTTCAATTGTTCACATTTTCCCAGCAGTTGTTTGTTTTATGGATTCCTCAATAGCAGCATATTAGTCCCTTTTTTTCCTTAGTGTATTTTTATACTGTTTTAATATTTCACCATAGTGAAGATGTGTGTTCTGGTTGTTTGGGTCTCTATGTTTTTCCTTTGATAGGTTCCCTAATTTCTTTCTGAGGTTCAAAATTCATTGTCACACCATTTGTCATTGTTATTTTTGGGGCTTTTGTTTTTGAGGCCTTTAGGTTTGAAAAGAAGGCAGAAAGGTCAAATATATTATTGAGGCTTTCTACTGTTCTTTTTTACACCTTCACTGAAAGGTTTTTTGAAAAGTGATTGGACTTGTTGGTTCCTAAAACCGTTTTGTTGTGTTTCTACACTACTTTCCTTCCATTTGTAGCAGATTTTAGTAGTTTTAATAGTGTGTAGTTGTTGGCTGTGCAGGTAAACTGTGGTTTAATACTTGATGATTGGGTGATGATCTGTTCAGGTAGACTGTGGTTTAATACTTGATGATAGGGTGATGATCTGTTCAGGTAGACTGTGGTTTAATACTTGATGATTGGGTGTTGATCTGTTCAGGTGCATGCAAAAATAAAGGGCTGGCCCCAAAGTTTCAAATAATTTTGTATTCGAACATATTACTCTAAAACTTTCGGTTGTAGTTTAGTACACCGTCATAATATGTTCACATTCATTTACATTTAAGATTGCCATTACCTTTAATCAGCAGGGTTGTCAGTGATGACATACTCTTAAAGTGTTCTGTTGTAATTATCTTTTATCCATTACATTCAGACTTTTACCAAGTAGCAGCTTCAGATTTTTCCTCTCAACTGAGACGATAATTCCCGGGTGGTAATCACCACACTCGCTAGTACATTGTATCACTTTGAGAAACGGCAAGACCGACGAAGCTGTTGGGATTTGTTGTTACTGGGAGTACTTTAAACTAACCAATAGCCTGTTGGCCTGTTAGCCTGCTATATGCTAATCGTAACCAAGTGCTTTCATAGCTGATATAATTAGTTAGTTGTAATAAAAGTCTTAGTAATAATGTGTTTTACTAAATAATGCTGGGGGCATATGGTCACACAGGCTTCACATAGCCAGTCGGCATGTGACAAAACTCAGATACCGCTGGATTTGAACAGGTTTAGGTGTTGAACTATACGAATATACTTTCGGAAACGTAACAATTATCGGAAACTTGACCTTTGAAAGTATGCATTTGAGCCAGCCCTCCTTTACAATAAAAAAAAAGTGTAATTTATTATGGGTCACAGACTTTCGTCCATTTTCTTACAGCACAATTATCGGTTGGCGATCAATGACCGGTCAGAAAAAAAAGTCACAATTAGCATTCCTACCTCAGACCTTGTATATTCCAGGATAAAATAGTGTGAAATAGTCTCTCTCTCTCCCTCTATCTCTCTCACTGACTGAATGAATCGGCGTGTTTGTAACGACGAAGCAGGGGGCTGGCTGCCGCGGACCCAGTCTGGCTTACCGGATGTAGGTTGTTGGTATAAGCCCGCCCAAGTTTGCCAATGGGCAACATTGAATAGTCACCCAATGGCAGGCTCTGGGCGGGCTTTTTCCTGCAAGGGCACCGTTGCATCCTGGGCTTAGCGCCACCCAAGACAATGGTAGAGGGGTTGTGTGTGTTTGTAGGGGATCGGAGATTGTGGCCAGGAGGGTTTGGGGGTGAGGGGGGGGGTGTTGTATGCGTGTCTTCCATGCTGTGAAACAACCGCCGCACACATAGCGGCCATATGAAGCCGCAATGCAGCCTTTAACGTTCAAGTTTTACATCATGAAAACTCACCGGTATTTGAAATGGATGTCCTTTTATTAAACCTCTCTATCTCTCCCTATCGCCCCCTCTCACACTAAATCAAAGAACACAAACAAACCATCGCACACACACACACAGATACAGATAAAGGCATACACACAAAGAGACACACTCACACACACACACAGTCACACACAAACGTAGAAACCGTTGATTGCATCCGCTTGACACATGAATTCTGTAGTGTTATTAAAATCAATGGTTGAAAACCCTCCCAGTTGTAAACTGGTAACTGATCCAAGATGTCGATGAAGCATGAGTAGGGATAGCAGCAGCCTGATTCCTAGGCACGCTTTCCGTGCGAGGGCAAATGGGAAGATGGATCTTTGAAGGCTATGAGTAAGTAGTAGGATCAGAGAAGGAGAAGGTCCACACGATCATATCAATGCTGGGACACATCTGGTTGTGCTTATGCTCCACAGTCAAACAAATAGCCTAATAGTACTAAACATGCAAATATTAGGCTCACATGGAACGGCCTTCCCTTTTTTTTCTAAAACCTAAGGGCGCAATATATATACCTGACTCTTACTATGAAGCAGCACGTCGGCTATGGAAAGTAAATAATGTGTCTGGGAAAGAAAATATGTGTATAATAAATAAAAAATAAAACCAAGTGCCATGAAGATGAAAATGATATATTAAAGAGAGGTATGAATGAAAAACTAAAAGTATAATAAAACCACAAAATATACCGTACGCTTGACAACCGCAGCGTCCACTAAATCACCACAACGTAGTTAATGTCACAGCAAAGCGAACATTTCCTCCTGGTCTCCCGGTGCGGTCGTGAGCGACCTGTTCCTGGACAGGTGGATCTATATAGCGTGAGGCTTAGTCACACTTAAAGTTACAAGGATTTGATTTTCTTTGCTTTTTTGCTTTCGGCCCATGTGGTTGTAAGTAAGGAATCCAATAACACCATGTGCAATCATTAGCTTGTCAGCTTTTATTGCACACTAGTACCTTGAAGCCGGGCCTGTTTTCCCCTGGCTATTATCTCAACTGTTTGTTTAACGGGTGCGCGGGGTGGGTTGGAGGGGGGGGCGGCTGGCTGACATGCAGGCAGGCACCTTGAGATTTAGCGCCCGACGTCCCCCCTCTGTCAACACCGGTCACACCATCACCTCATCTCTCCCTTTCCCACATGCACCATTCCTATGTCTGTCTCTGTATATCTCTCAGCGTTTCTCTAAATGTTGCTATACTTGTACACATTTATTTTTTTTTCCTTTTTCTTGCCTACATCTGAGTCCAGTTATCTTCCTATCAGTCAAGTCAAATCTGACATCCTACTTCCTCTGCAGCTACTTTATCATAATCCACTGCGCCTGCAGCCCCCCCCCTACATACACACACACATCACCACCACCACAACAATCAAGCACACGCAAACACGCACTGATATTAAAAGTGGAAATGTATCTGCTTCCATTGTAATTACAGAACCACTGTAGGCAAAGCTTCTTGATCTCTCTCGCCCTCCCTGTTCCTGCCTTCCTTTATTTACCCACTCGCCCCCATCCGAGAGGACAAGACGCATGCTGTGATATCACATCTGTTTTTCCTCCCATGTATTTGGGGGCGATCTTTCGGATCTAATTTAAAACTACAGTCTCTTTTAGAAGGGCAATAATGGCATGGAAGTGGAGGGGAAGGGAGCTTGCTGGCTTGCTTTTATTGCGTTGCATTTCTGAGCTATTTCGTGTTTTTCTAATGGCCCCCCCACCGCTGCAATACATCAACGCCATTCAACTGCCATGTTTTAGTCGTCAAACTCCCGAATCTTGCGAGACAAGTTCGGTATCTAGTAAAAAAAAAAGCACGCTGCCAAAAGTCACATATGATTATCTCGGCTGGCGTGTCATTAAACAACCTCCTTTGTATTCCTGGAAGTATTTAATCCAAATGTCATATGTGCACTACACTGTGGGGGAAATCACTGTCGAATTGCTCGAACAAGATTGTTTATCCACTTGTCATGCTTTTGTTTTTATTCATTACAAATGCATATAAACACAAATTTACAAAAATATGGATGGAGGGGGGTGCATTGGGTAAACTTGACTGCAGTGGGGGTCTTTGAGATAAAGAGGCAAGGGTTGGCTATGCTATTCTGTCTTCGTGTTGGGAGTTTTAGAAGAGGCTAGAAGGACATGTTGGATTCCCTTTCTCTGTGTTTCATTATATGCTTCCTCAATGTAAATCCAGCTTCCCATCTCAGACTGCAAAGACAGACAGCTGCGCCTTACTGGAGTCTCCGATGTATTAGCGTCTATGGAGTGTGTGTGTGTGTGTGTGTGTGTGTGTGTTTGTGTGTGTGTGTTTGTGTATAGGTGGGTATGTTGTTCGATGGATGGATGATATATAGACAGACAGGTGGATGGTGGGACGACAGTAAACGGCTAAAAGAAAACCGCCGTTGCCAAGCACACTGAAGGTCAGCTGTACATATCAAGGTGCGGCTGTCGGAGCGTTTGACGTCTCCATCCTCGCAATGCCTAACTGATGCCTGATAGCACAGCAAAATGACAGGATGTGACCACCGGCCTACCTACCTCACACCAAGGGGCGCCCATGCGAGACTGCATGGACTCAGAGATAGAGGAGCTGTTTTGAATTCCAAACCCAGGATGCTTCTGCTGTGTAATGTTGTCTGCATGTCAGCTGGTTTAATAACACTGCCATAGCAGTGTAGTCCTATATCTCTATTAATAATTAATTAATTATAATTTATTATTATTATTATTATTATTATTATTATTATTATTATTATTATTATTATTATTATTATTATTATTATTATTATTATGTGTTGTATTTCTCCCGAGGACATTGTCTCCAATCCATACAATTGCTTTTTTTTAAACTATGTTTAAATTCCAAAGTGAGTACACACAAGTTTGCTTAGTCATCTTAAAAACATCTTAATATATATATAAATATCCTCGCACAAGATATACAATGTAGGCTTCCCCAGGCTACTGTGCTGCAAAGTAAAAATCGATGACCACTGTTAGTCAGCAAAAGAACCAGACTGTCGTCTCCGCACTGGGAAAGCAGCAGGGGGAAGCCCAGCCCACCTCCGACCCAGCCCAGCCCAGCCCAGACTGGGTCAACAGCCTGGAAACACTCCTGACAGTTGTGACGCCTGCTGTGCTGGTGGCTGCTGCTGCTGAGGCTGATGACTGAGTTCCCCTGAGGACAGGGCTGTGTAGCAAGAGCAGGAACATGGTGTTCCAAACACACGCCCAGAGAGAGAGAGAGAGAGAGAGAGAGAGAGATGTATAGAGAGGGAGAGAGAGAGAGATGGAGAGAGAGAGATGTATAGAGAGGGAGAGAGAAAGAGAGAGCCAGAAGCCAGAAGCCAAAAGCCACAGCCATGGGTCATGGCGTCCGCGTCTGCGTTGACCACAACAGGAATGTTCCCTGTTTATGCTTCCTGTTTATATACGGCCTACTGAACATAGCTCACAACTGCCCAGCTGCAACACAGATACTCCACATAGCTGTGGGTCTTTCTGGGTGAAAGTGACACTACCAACCGGTAGCAATTGTCTGTAGAATTGTTCTAGAGCAAGAACAAAAAAACACACAGAGGGGAGAGACACACAGAGACACAACAGTGCAGGCAATCAAAAACTGATTAACTTTTTAGGCGCCCCACACTTCCTGTGGTTTATTAAATGTGCCTCTCAGCAGCATGGGAATGGCATAAAAGCAAGTTTGTGTGCGTGCGTTGGGGAGCCAACGCGGAGGCAGAAAGGGGAGATTATCGCATCTAAATCCAATTCAATTTCCGCAATCTTTGCATGCAAGCGCCCCGAATGGGGCCTCCACATGTTGACGTGAAATAGGCAACAATGTCATAATTGGAAGTGAGATGCATTTCCAATTTTTCTAATCTCAAAGAAGGGGTTGGATACAAATGCTGCAATTTCATTGGACACGAGAGAGAGAAAAGAAGACGCGGGGAAGAAGAAAGAAGAAGAGCGCGCGAGAGAGAGACGTGATGTGATCCGTGAGAGCGATGCTTTGCCATAAAAAAAAAATCACCTCCGCTTGGCCCGCCTCCCTGCAATCCCCCCCCCGCCATTCTCCGACTGATTTGCCAGGCACCCAGATTGCGCCAATAAATGTCGAATCAAACAGATTGAGGAACGGCAATTAATTGTGAGGATAATGACACGGAGAGACGTCCAAGCCATGTCGCTGCCTCAATTAAGCCTTTCCTCGTTCTGTCGATAAGCGGCTGCTCGGAAGCTAAATGATATGCAGAGACAAACCAGGGGGAGAAAATGAGGGCTACGAAAAATAATGAAACGGACAAAGGGGGGAAAAAAAGTAGATAATGAGGGCTTGAAGGAAAAGAGAAGATTAAAGGAGGTACTGTCGTTTTGTCGCTCCTTGGCAGGAAAGGGAGGTGTAGGAGGAGATGGTGAGTCGAGATAAGAGAGAGGGGAGGTTGCAGTGAGCGTATGCTAGGGAGGAGAAAACAAAAGAGGAGGAAAGAGCGATGGAAAGACAGAGGGAGGGAGATGTGTCAAATTCATAGAGAGGCAAGGAGAGCGGAAGCGGCAACACCGGAATTATCGGCCTGCAAGCTAGACTGACAGACAAAGAGAGAGAGAGAGACTGAAAAAGATAGCGGGAGAGCGATATAACTCCCATATTATTAAAGAGCGAGACAGCGATGAATGATGGAAATTACGGATAAAGGATAAAAAATTGTGTTTTAAAGCAATAAAACAGCAGGAGGGAGCGACCGCAATCCCAGAATAGTGGTTTTGTGTGCGTTCCGTCCTTTTTTATACAGCAGTGTATACCACATACCGTGGGCTGGTCCAGGCAGTAGGCATGTGTGGGCTGCTGGCCATAGTGGTGGTGGTGGTGAGATGGGTGGTGGTGAGACAGGTGGTGGTGCAGGTCCGCTGCTGCAGCAGCAGTGCCACAATGGTGGTGGTGTTGGTGGTGGTGGTGGTAATGGGGGTGGTGGTAGGGGGAGGTCCCGCTCCAGAATGTGCCACCTCCTCCTCCTCCTTCTCCTCCTCCTCCTCCTCCTTCTGCAGCACCCCACTGAGAGTCTGACGCCTTGTTGCTGTGGCACCCTCTGACCCCTGTGCTAGGCTGGGAGAGGAGGGGTGGGGGGGTAGACAGATAGAGAGGAGGTGAACAGGAGGGCAGAAAGGTGAAGAGATAAAGAAGGGAGAGAATTATGGGGGAATAGTATGGTTGATGGGAGGACAAATGTTAACCCATTAAGAAAATCACAAGCATAGCTCCTCCCACCTCCATCAAATATGCAAGCTTGGACAACGAATGTGCCCTCTTCATTGACCTAAATCCAAAGTAAGGAGGAGGAGGAGGAGGAGGAGGAGGAGGAGGAGGAGGAGGAGGGGGGAAGTAATGGTTGTTGATCTAAGATCTCCACACATACCAGAGATTCTAGGATTTTCTCACACTTTCTCTGCCTTTCTAAACCCGTCATTCATTTCTTCTGGGGGCGGGGGGGGGGGGGGGGGGCGGGGGGGGGGGGGCGGC